>SJYX01002023.1:109801-138960 GCA_006410675.1 Oreotragus oreotragus
CCTGCGCCTGCGCAGCCCCTGCTCCTCGGGTAGCTCCTCCCGGCCGCCGCCCTGACCTCGTGTCTCCTCCCGGCCGCCACTGACCTCGGATGAGGGGTAGCTCCTCCCGGCCGCCACTGACCTCAGACACAGGGCTGATGCATAAGTTTCACACTATAATAACTGAGAAATGGGAATTAAACATGGAGTACTGTTGCAGCCAGGCTTACATTGTGTCTAGTGGATTTCCATCCAAAATGAAAGTTGTTGCTTCTAGACTTTTAGAGAAAATCCCCAAGCTACACACTCTGCTCTTCTTGTGCCTTAAATATGTGGTTGGCAAAATCAGTGCCTGTTATGGGAGTATCTGTCTCATTAGGACCAACTGAGGAAGTTTGTTCTTTTTTCCATCAATCACCACAACTGCTTTTAGAGCTTGAAAGTGTAATTTTTGTCCTCTTTCAGAACAATGAAGATAGGGGCGAAGAACTGAAGGAAATTTGCCATTCTCAGTGGACAGGTAGGCATGATGCTTTTGAAATCTTAGTGGACCTCCTACAAGCACTTGTTTTATGTTGAGATGGCATAAATATTGATACAAATGTTAGATGGAATAACTGTATAGCTGGCCGAGCATTTGTGCTCTCTAGTGTGGTAACAGATTTTGATTTCATCATTACCATTGTTGTTCTTTAAAATGTTTTATCTTTTCCAAGAAGCTTTGGGAAAAATCTTCAGGGGCAAACCTCTGATGTCTTTTTTGCAACCAGTAGCTTGACTGCAGTGTTACATTCACTAAATGAAGTGATGGGAAATATTGAAGTTTATCATGAATTTTGGCTTGAGGAAGCCACAGATTTGACAACTAAACTGTTTTCAGATGAAACTCCCAGGGAAATTTCGCAGAGCTCAGCACAGTAACCTGGAATCTCAGCTAATCTCTGAGAATTACTATAAAGAAACTCTAAGTGTTCCAACTGTGGAACACAGTATTCAGGAACTGAAAGATATATTCTCAGAACAGCACCACAAACCTCTTAAATGCTTATCCCTGGTACCCTCTGTCATGGGACAGCTCAAATTCAATACATCAGAAGAGCACCATGCTGACGTGTACCGAAGTGGCTCACCTAATCCTGACACACTGCTGAGCTGCGTTGTTGGAGAATCAAATGGAAACACAGAGGGAAAGATATAGAACTTCCATCCACTGTTTCTGAAGCCCTTCATCTACCAGACATCGTCTTTTCCTAATGTTTATGCATTGCTGCAGGTCCTATGTATTCTTCCTGTGATGAAAGCTGAGAATGAACGCTATGAAACTGGGTGAAAGCGTCTCTCAAAGCATACTTGAGGAACACTTTGACATATCAAAGGTCAAGTAACTTGGCTTTGCTTAACATAAATTTTGATATAAACCACAATTTGGGTTTAATGTTCGATACATATATCAAACTCTATACAAGTAAGTCAGAGCTTCCGGCAGATAATTCAGAAACCATTGAAAATACCTAAGAGACTTTTAACCTAGACTTTCTCTTATATTTGATATTTGAAAAAAACCTGTAATACAGAAATTTAAAAATATCTTACAGAAAAATTGTAAGGGTAAAATCACTGAATATCTTGACCTGTAGGCCTCCCATTGAGTTCATTAGTCATTGATAATTTGCCTGTTTAAGTGGCCTGTTTGAACACCCATGCTTTGGAGACCTAACTGTTCTTCCAGAATATGGCATTGAAAGTACCATGTTACATTTTTATGTGATCTCTGCTAATGGCACTTTGGAATTGTTTTAGTTAAGTTATTTTAGACATTATGTTTATCTCTGTTGACCCAGTTGTCAGGTATTAAGTTATCAGATCTTTGAAAAAATAAAATTAGAGGAGGTATGGAAGGAAGGAACAGATTTTGTAAAATGTTACAATGAAGCTCATGATTGACTTTTGAATAGTAGAAGTTTTAAGTATGCTATTAAAAATCTGTAAAGGACAGTTAAGAAAATTATCAGACTGTAAGAGAAATGAAATCAAACAAAGATTTCAGTGTAGATTTTGTCTTTATCAAATGAAGTTGAAGTTAAAGTTTGAATGGAAGAGCCTGACATTGTTGTTCCGTATCTGGTTATTGCTGTTACAGTTCAGTTCAGATCAGTTCAGTCGCTCAGTCGTGTCCGACTCTTTGCGACCCCATGAATCGCGGCACGCCATTGCATTATTGAGCCTACATCTTCGTAAGCTTTTTGGCAGGTATATGTTGAACACTTTCGTTTCATGGTCAAGAAAGGATCAGAGGCCATGGGTACCGACAACTGATTTGTCTATTTTCTTCTGTGTTTTTCCATGACTATCTACTGCATCATCTCGATTTACAAGCAAAGCCTAGAAAACCTACAAAAATAAGTGTTTTGTAGTTTATCTAGGAATAATACAGAAAATATTGCTGTTATTTTTGGTGAAGAAAATCAATTTTTTATAGTTTGTTTAAACCTAAATAAAATGTGAATTTTGTTTTAAAAAAAAAGAACTATTCTTTTCTCATTAAATTATCTTGGAAAATTTATCCTTGTCAAAAATCAATTAACCATAAATGTGAACATCTATTTTTGGACTATCAATACTATTCTACTGAGTTCAATCCTTATAACACTAATGCACTGTTTTGATTATTGGTTACTATAGTTTTGTAGTAACTTTTTTTTGTAGTAACTTTTAAAATTGGTTAAAGACTGTTTTGCCTATTCTAGGTGCCTTGAACTTCCACTATGAATGTTTTTCCCTTATTTTTAAAAAGTTTATTCATTTTTATTTGAAGGATAATTGCTTTACAGTATTGCATTGGTTTCTATCAAACATCAACATGAATCAGCCATAGGTTTACCCATGTTCCCCTCCATTTGAGCATTTCTCCCACCTCCCTTCCCATCCCATCCATCTAGGTTGTTACACATGTTAGGATCAACTTTCTAATTTCTGCCAAATGCCAGTGGGATTATGATAGTGATTGTGTTGGATCTGTAGACAATTTAGGAAATATTCACATCTTAACAGAGTTTATTATTCTGATACATGAACCTGAAATATCTTTCCATGTATATAGATCATCTTAATTTCTTTAAACAATGTTTTATAGTTTTCAGAGTATAGTGTTGTACTTCTTTTATTAAATTTATTCCTAAGGATTTCATTATTTTGATTCTATTATAAATAGACTTTGCTTAATTTCATTTTTAAATTGTTTATTCCATCTATTGAAATACATGGTAAGAGCTCATGTGGTTTCTGTGTTTTATTCTATTGATATGGTATATTACATTAATTGATTTTCAAGTGTTAAACTAATCTTGCATTCCTGGGAGGTTGGGGACTTTTGCAGTTGTTACTGTCACTGACAAAGAGATGAGGCAGCCCCACACTCAAAAGTAGAGTCTGGGTTGGAAATCCTGGTGGAGCCTCAAGTTACCATGGGTCTCTTACACCTACTCCGTGTACTTTCTAGAGAGCACATTCACCTGCTGGATTAGCTTCATGCCGATGAGCTTCCTGGGGCCTCAGCAAACCAGGAAAGGTCTCGGGGAGTGAGCTGACTGAGGGGGATTTTTTGGAGACCCTGTGTTGTAGGCTGAAAAATGGCTCCCCAAGGATGTCCTAAGTCCTGGAGCCTGTGAAGTTTACCTTTCATAGCAAAAGGGAGTTTGTGTGTGTGATTAAATTAATCTTCTGAGATGGGGAGATGATCCTGGGGTTACTAGTTGGGCTCTAAATATAGCCACAAGGGTCTTTATTAAAAGGAAGGCAAGACGGTCGAAGGGGACGAGGATGATGCGAACATAGAAGCAGAGGCTGGAGTGATGTGGTTGCAACCCAGGGACACCAGGGTAGCCTAAAAACTGGACGATGCAAGGAACAGATTCTCCCCCGAGCCTCCAGGAAGTAAAGACTGTTTTGCCTATTCTAGGTGCCTTGAACTTCCACTATGAATGTTTTTCCCTTATTTTTAAAAAGTTTATTCATTTTTATTTGAAGGATAATTGCTTTACAGTATTGCATTGGTTTCTATCAAACATCAACATGAATCAGCCATAGGTTTACCCATGTTCCCCTCCATTTGAGCATTTCTCCCACCTCCCTTCCCATCCCATCCATCTAGGTTGTTACACATGTTAGGATCAACTTTCTAATTTCTGCCAAATGCCAGTGGGATTATGATAGTGATTGTGTTGGATCTGTAGACAATTTAGGAAATATTCACATATTAACAGAGTTTATTATTCTGATACATGAACCTGAAATATCTTTCCATGTATATAGATCATCTTAATTTCTTTAAACAATGTTTTATAGTTTTCAGAGTATAGTGTTGTACTTCTTTTATTAAATTTATTCCTAAGGATTTCATTATTTTGATTCTATTATAAATAGACTTTGCTTAATTTCATTTTTAAATTGTTTATTCCATCTATTGAAATACATGGTAAGAGCTCATGTGGTTTCTGTGTTTTATTCTATTGATATGGTATATTACATTAATTGATTTTCAAGTGTTAAACTAATCTTGCATTCCTGGGAGGTTGGGGACTTTTGCAGTTGTTACTGTCACTGACAAAGAGATGAGGCAGCCCCACACTCAAAAGTAGAGTCTGGGTTGGAAATCCTGGTGGAGCCTCAAGTTACCATGGGTCTCTTACACCTACTCCGTGTACTTTCTAGAGAGCACATTCACCTGCTGGATTAGCTTCATGCCGATGAGCTTCCTGGGGCCTCAGCAAACCAGGAAAGGTCTTGGGGAGTGAGCTGACTGAGGGGGATTTTTTGGAGACCCTGTGTTGTAGGCTGAAAAATGGCTCCCCAAGGATGTCCTAAGTCCTGGAGCCTGTGAAGTTTACCTTTCATAGCAAAAGGGAGTTTGTGTGTGTGATTAAATTAATCTTCTGAGATGGGGAGATGATCCTGGGGTTACTAGTTGGGCTCTAAATATAGCCACAAGGGTCTTTATTAAAAGGAAGGCAAGACGGTCGAAGGGGACGAGGATGATGCGAACATAGAAGCAGAGGCTAGAGTGATGTGGTTGCAACCCAGGGACACCAGGGTAGCCTAAAAACTGGACGATGCAAGGAACAGATTCTCCCCCGAGCCTCCAGGAAGCAGCAAACCTGCAAACATCGTGATTTTAGCTCAAGATTCGCTTTGGGCGTCCGACATCCAGAACCATAAGAGAATGCATTTGTGTCATTTAAGGCCACCAAGTTTGTGACAGTTTGTTACAGCAGCAACAGGAAACTAATATACTCTACCTCCTGGTTTTCTGGGCAGCACAGGTCTGAGCACTAGAACTCTTCCTCAGACCCTATCACAGCTGACTTCCCAGGGCTCTTGTTCCCCTGTCCCTCCTACTTCTACATCCTGAGTCTCAGAACACTCCTGTATATGCTCCTGATAGTTCCTCTGAGCTTTGCAGGTGAGACAGGAACACAGAAGTAATGCAGTCAGTCCACTAGGATTTAATTCTTTTATCTGCTACTTGTGAGCTGTGTTGATGGGCAAGTCACATCACTTTTCTGAGCCTCAACAGATGTGGGGTTCCTCTTTTCCTGTTTTGTGTTCTGGGAGAGACTGGTGCAGTGGAAACAAGCCCTTGACTCAGAACCAGGACAGCTGGACGTGGGATCTTCCATTGCAGTGCTCAGATTCTCTAGTTGTGGCACGTGGGCTTCACAGTACGTGGACTTTGGTAGTTGAGGTGTGTGATCTTAGTTCCCCAAACAAGGATCAAGCCCATGTCCCCTTCATTGGAAGGTGGATTCTTCACCACTGGACCACCAGGGAAGTCCCAGTTGTTAAACTTGTAATGTCACACCATTTATAGTCCTAATCTGCCAGTTAGTGGCTATAGGACATCTGCCACACTACTAAATCTCTATGACTCCGTTTCTTCATCTGCAAAATCATGAAGATTACAGCACCTGTCATAGGAATTTTAAAAAATTGAAGTATAGTTGATTTACAATATTATATTAATTTCAGGTGTGCAACAAAGTGATTCAATATTTTTACAGATTATGCTCCAATAAAAGTCATTAGAAGATATTGGCTATAATTTCCTGTGCTATACAGTTATCCTAGTTGCTTATCTAGTTTATACATAATATGTATCTCTTAATCTCATATCCCTAATCTGCTCCTCTCCCTTTCCTCTCCACAGAGAAGACTAGTTCACTTTCTATAACTGTGAGTCTATTTCTTTTTGCATATGTATTAATGTGTATTACTTTTTCGATTCCACATGTAAGTGTTATCATACAGTATTTGTTTTTGTCTGACATTTCAGTAAGCATAATATTCTCTAGGTCCATCCATGTTGCTCTAAATGGCAGAATTTCATTCTTTTTTTTATGGCTGAAGCTGAATAACATTTTATTGTATGTATACATCACTTCTTCTTTATCAGTTCATCTGTACATGGACATTTAGGTTGCTTCCATGTCTTAGTTACTGTAAGTAATGCTGTTCTGAACATGAGGGTGCATGTATCTTTAAAAATTCGTGTTTTTCCCTTTTTTTTTTTTTCTGGATATATACCCGGGAGTGCAATAGCTAGACCACATGGCAGTTCTATTTTTAATTTTTAAAGGAACCTCCGTACTACTTTCCACAGTGGCTGCACCAATTTCCATTCCTACCAGCAGTGTTTTGTTTCTCCTCTTCTTCAACATTTATTATTTGTAGATTTTTTTTATGATATTCATTCTAACAGGTGATATTTTACTGATATTTTGATTTGCATTTCTCTAATAATTAGTGATGATGAGCATCTTTTCACTTGCTTGTTAGGCATCAATCTGTCTTCTTTATAAAGTTGTCTACTCAGGTCTTCCAGTTTTTGATTGGATTTTTTTGATATTGAGTTATATGAGCTGTTTATATATTTTGTATATTAACTCATAGGGATATTTAGAATATTAAATGGATTATTGTAAGCAAAACATATAAGAAGCAATGCTTATAAGGTTTGCTCTTATTATTAGTATCACCATCATTGTTATTATTTTGTTGTTGACATTATTGGAGAATTCCATGGACAGAGGAGCCTTGCAGGCTATAGTCCATGGGGTCACAAAGAGTCGGACATGACTGAGTGACTAACACTTTTAGGGGATTTTCTGGTGGCTCAGTGGTAAAGAACCTGCTTACCAATGCAGAAGACCTAGGTTTGATCCATGGGTCAGAAAGATCTGCTGGAGAAGAGAATGGCAACCCACTCCAGCACTCTTGCCTGGGAAATCCCATGAACAGAAGGAGCTTGGCGAGCTATAGTACATGTGGTCACAAAAGAACCAGACACAACTTAGTGACCAAGCAGCAGTAATCCTATTATCTTTTCTGACCTATGTGTACTTTCATTGGCTCACCCAAGATTTAGTCTTGGGGGATACAAATACCCAGGAATCAAGATGCTGAGGGCATGCATGATAAGATACCTGCAACTGACTAATTATTACTACACAGATGGACAGCTCTTTCTTCAAATTTCTAGAGAACAAAGCAGGGAAGGAGCATTGAGTCAATGAAATGGGTCCGTGGCTGGGAGGCAGGACTTCTAGGTTCTAATTCCCTACACACTACCTCATGCAGACCAGTGACTTTCCTTCTCTGAGCTTCCATTTTCATGGCTGTAAAAGAGAGTAGGGAACTGGACATCTTGACCTTGAAGGCCCCTTATGACTTAGAGAGCAGTGAAGTGACCAAAACCAGCATCAGGGACTCCCTCAGGACTTAGTCCATGACAAGTGCTCAGTGAGTACCTTCTCCATCATTGTCATCTGTAAAACAGGGACCATTACCGCTCCCTCCCAGGTGTGTTGGGAGGACCTGATGAGAAAATATACACGAAAGTGCTTTGTGTGCAAGGCTGTCCCAGAGGACCGTTAAGATGCTCTTGATCATTATGCCATCAGCAACTGCTACCATTTCCCTCAGCTCTCTCCCCAGACATAAACCCAGAAACTGTCTAGGACACCAGTCTTAGCAAAGGAGAGCTAATTCCCATGGAACCCCTCCCAGAAGCATTCTTAGCCTGGGGCTAATTACAGAGTCTCTGGATATTAGGACTGCCACAGCCCTAGCTTTTCCCTTCTTGCAGCCCACCCTCTTCTCCTTGAGGCCTGCAGGGCCACCTGGCTCAAAATTCAACATCCAGAGTCCAGTCTTGCCCTTCATACCAACCACCCCCATCCCCCGGCCCAGGCCCACTGGTGGTCACAACCAGCTCCAGGACAGCAGGAAGCATTTCAGTTAGAGTTCAGGTAGAGCCATTAGTTTAGACACAAGCACTGAAGCCTGTGATATTGTGGACACAGCCCTAGCCCAAGAGGTTCGTAACAGGGCTCTGTTGCTGTCTCTCCCACTATCTAGCTGCATCAGTTCAGTTCAGTTCAGTTCAGTCGCTCAGTCGTGTCCAACTCTTTGTGACCCCATGAATCGCAGCACGCCAGGCCTCCTTGTCCATCACCAACTCCCAGAGTTCATTCAGACTCACGTCCATCGAGTCAGTGATGCCATCCAGCCATCTCATCCTCTGTCGTCCCTCTAGCTGCATGGTCTTTGCCAAATCCCTCATTTCTTTCAGATAGTATCACTTTCCTGGAGTATGGAGAGCAGATGGATAGTAGGACCAAGCTTGACAGTCTTTTAAGTAATTCTGTCATTTAAAGAGTCAGAATGGCAGGAGTTTCATCTTATCTTTGATCCTAGATTGCTTCTGACTTCAGGTAAGTCACTGCACCTCCCCGGGCCTCAATTTCTTCATCTGTCCAATGGACAAATGGGTCCTGCATGGGCTATCTCTTCAGAGCTGAAGTGAGGGTCAGTGACATGGGGGAAGAGGAGTCAGGGCCTGGCTCAGGGAAGAGCTGGTTATCATTGCCTTTCTGGTTCTGAAGAAAAGGATTAACAAGGCAAGTTTTCATCTGTCCTGAGTTCTAGGCCCACCTCCCTTTCTTCCCCGAATCTCTGGGCCCATCAAGCTGGAGGACATATGTGTGTGTGTGGGGCGGGGGGCAGTAAGGAAGTTGGGGTACAGGAGAAGACACCCACAGGGCAGTCCTCTGAAACTAGTTGAGTCTGAGGAAAAGCTGACAGTTGCAGGGAGCCTTGGGATCAGAGTCCCCTGCCTCTGCCTCATGAAGAACCAGAAGAACCTGGATGGCATGCTCAGGTGCTCCTAACCCCAGGGACAGTTCATGGGCACACAGTGGATTCAGCTCAGGGATGCCATGAAGGAAGGAATGTGTCCTCTCCCTGTAAGGTGTGATTCCAGGAAGAAGGAATGAGAAGGGGGATCAGGAAGTAGACACGGGGAGGGGATTAACTTTCATGCAGTGGTTATTCTGTGCTGAGCATTGGGCTTACGTGTACCATCACTGGATCTGCATCATCACTTGTGAGAGAAGAAAAGAGTCTTCTGCATTTTAGAGAAATGGAGACTGAATCTTGCTTCAGAAGACAGAGCCAAGTGGGGGTAGCAGTGGCCTCCATGTGCTTCTGGGGTCCTCCTGTTATCAGCCTTTCTGATCTTGTTTGGACAAGTTCCTTACCCTTTCTGACACTGTTTTCTCATTTGTCAAATCCTTGCCTCCCAAGGCCTGTGCAGAGTAGGCTCTGAGTGTGCTTGGCCTTCATCCCTAAAGGTGGGAGCCAGTGGGGTCTGGGAGCTCCCTGAGTGCAGGGCTGGTCTTCCACGTGCCATGGTCGGCCCTGCTGAGGGCTGTCAGGAGGCTGGTGATGGTCCAGAGGACAGTGCCAGGCTGTGCCTCGTTGTCTGGGAGCCTCTGTCAGGGCCAGGCAAGAGGACTGGGCTGAGAAGGTCTGAGCTGCTGGGCTGGGCTCCTCCTGGATGAGGGTCGCTCATTGCCGGCTCCCCCAACCCCTGCCAATAGCAGAGTGGGAAGCCTCTAGCACTAAGTCATCCTGAGACGTCTGGCTTCTTAGGACCCAGGACTGGAAGCAGCGGCGTGGTGTTAAACACCTAACAATCCATCCTGGGAGGGGAGGGAGGAGTTTGGAGTTGTTTGTTTTCTGGTTTCTGTGTTGGGTAGATATATCCATCGTGGCCAGATGTCAAGCAAACAAGATGTCACTAAACTCAGAGGCAGGGAGAGATTATGGAGCTCTCTATTATTAGAGCATTTCCATTATCAAAATCCAGTGATGCAGGCAACTTCTAACACACATGAAACAGATGTTTGCATTTTGTAGTAGAATGATCAGGATGTGAAGAATTTTGAGCTTTTGTTTCTACCCTTTTTGTTTGCTTGTTTGTTTCATTTTATAAACTGATTTTTCATTTCTTTTTTCACTCCTAACTATTAAGATTTAATTGACATTTAACTATGTGTAACTTTAAGGAGTACAATGAGTGAATGGATACACTTATATATTGTGAAACAGTTACCACAATCAGGTTAGTTTAAGCATTCCTTCACATGACTGAGAGACTTCACTTTCACTTTTCCTTTCATGCATTGGAGAAGGAAATGGCAACCCACTCCAGCGTTCTTGCCTGGAGAATCCCAGGGACAGGGGAGCTTGGTGGGCTGCTGTCTATGGGGTCGCGCAGAGTCGGACACGACTGAAGCGACTTAGCAGCAGCAGTAGCACCTCCATTACATGTGGTTGCTATTTTGGTGTAAAACTTTACTCTTATAGCAACTTTCCAGTATACAATAGAGTATTGTTAACTGGAGCCACTATGCTGCTGGTTGGATCCACAGGACTTACTTTCTTTGTACCCTTTGAGCAACCGCTCTCCATTTCCCACCCCCTCCCCGCTGCCCCCAGCTCCTGGCGCCCATACTTGACTCTGTTTCTATAAATTTCATGTTTTTAGATTCTACATGTAAGTGAGATCATACAGTGTTTGTCTTTCTCTGCCTGACTTAGTTCAGTTAGCATAGTGCTTTCAAGGTCCATTGATTTTTGTTTTTAACATACTTGACTTAATTATAGTTTATATACTCAACGTTAGTAATGACCTTGTTTAACACCATCNATATATTGTGAAACAGTTACCACAATCAGGTTAGTTTAAGCATTCCTTCACATGACTGAGAGACTTCACTTTCACTTTTCCTTTCATGCATTGGAGAAGGAAATGGCAACCCACTCCAGCGTTCTTGCCTGGAGAATCCCAGGGACAGGGGAGCTTGGTGGGCTGCTGTCTATGGGGTCGCGCAGAGTCGGACACGACTGAAGCGACTTAGCAGCAGCAGTAGCACCTCCATTACATGTGGTTGCTATTTTGGTGTAAAACTTTACTCTTATAGCAACTTTCCAGTATACAATAGAGTATTGTTAACTGGAGCCACTATGCTGCTGGTTGGATCCACAGGACTTACTTTCTTTGTACCCTTTGAGCAACCGCTCTCCATTTCCCACCCCCTCCCCGCTGCCCCCAGCTCCTGGCGCCCATACTTGACTCTGTTTCTATAAATTTCATGTTTTTAGATTCTACATGTAAGTGAGATCATACAGTGTTTGTCTTTCTCTGCCTGACTTAGTTCAGTTAGCATAGTGCTTTCAAGGTCCATTGATTTTTGTTTTTAACATACTTGACTTAATTATAGTTTATATACTCAACGTTAGTAATGACCTTGTTTAACACCATCCCACAGCATTTCTGAAAAGTCATTGCACGACTCTGGTGACCTGTGGCTGACTGAGAGGGACCTCTGAGCCCAAACTTCTCTTTCTGAAGGATTGGGGAACTGAGGCACAGACAGAAGGCAGGATGGGAGCTCACTCATGGGCGGCATAGGCAAGACTTGTGCAGGAATTTCACCACGTTGTCTCACTGAATTCTCTCAGCAAACCCAGAAAGTTGGGTTATCAAGATACTATTCCTGTCATTTTTCCAGAGGTGAAAATGGAGGCAGAATAACAGCAAGTTTAAGAGAAGGAGCACTAGAACATGCCAGATCCTGATTCAGATTCTCTTTGTGCCCTTAGAAGACATGAGTCCTTGGGCAGCTTCTTGTCTCCACTGGCCCCCGACTTCCTTGTATGTAACATGAAGCTGATGCTGCTTTCCAGATACCTTTTGCCAGGACCTGGTTCAAGATCTGCATAAGATGTGTGCTCCATGGTCAACTCGTAAGTATCATCACGTCCAAGTTGTTCTGCAGAATGGAGGAAGATTTTGATTTGCCAAGGTGGTTCATGATTTGACTCATTCTTGGTCTAATTGACAAGTTGGACATGGGGTTTAGAAGGTAAGAGGGAAATTGGCATGAGACCTTCAGTTCTTGTCATCTGTACAAGGTGACCAGGTATAACAGCCTCTCCCCTGAGCCAGTCATATCCCTCAGAAGGCTGGAAATGGAAATAGACAGGTCACTATGCCTCCCCAACCAGGGTGTGGTTTTCTCTTGCTCTGTCCACAGGGACCTCTTCCTTGTGGGGTTCTTGTTGACAACAGTCAGAGAATTCCATCTTCACATTCCCACCAGAGACAGGGATGGTAGTAGCAGGTGGCAGAAGGATGACCCTCCCCTTGCTCTCCCAGAAAAACCTGGTAAGGAGGCAGGACCATAAAGCCTCAGCAGCTTGGCCCACTGGGAGGAGCTTGGATTGGCTGAGGCTCCCTCTATCTGCACCTGAGAATCTGACAGGCTGACAGGGATGGTAGTAGCAGGTGGCAGAAGGATGACCCTCCCCTTGATCTCCCAGAAAAACCCGGTAAGGAGGCAGGACCATAAAGCCTCAGCAGCTTGGCCCACTGGGAGGAGCTTGGATTGGCTGAGGCTCCCTCTATCTGCACCTGAGAATCTGACAGGCAAGGCCTTCAGGAGCCAGGGCTGGCCAGGTCAAGTGTAAGGAGCTGAGCAATGGAGAGAAGGCAGGGGATTCATCCTTCCATCTCTCAGAAGCCTAGTGCTTTTCTGGAGACTGGGTTGCCTGGAATCCTGGATCACTGGACTCAGTTGCCCTGGGCACTTCCTGTTCAGTCTCTTTCCCTTAAGAACAAGTGACTGTCTCTCTGTGACCTGTGAATGCTTTTGGGGTGAGATGGTCACTGTGCTTGGGGCTAGGGGTGGGATCCAGGCATCTGTGGGGGCTGGAGGTCAGTGGTAGCCAGGTTACCCAGCCACTGGGTCCTCTCTGTGCTTCTGCCCCAACATCCCTCCAGGCACCTCCACATTCCTCACTTGTCTTTCTTCCCCACCTCATGTCCCATCCTTTCTTCCTAGACCTCCTTCTTTCTTCCATTTGTTCATGTAGTAAGTATGTATGGATGGTTGGTCTGTTCCAAACCACGTTCTGGGAGCTAGAAAGAGAAAATGAATAATTTGCTGAGCTTCAGGTCTCCAAGTTCAGCTAAGAGACATTATGCAAGGACAATGATGGTTATGCCGGGAGAAGCCTGCAGCAGTGACATCAGGAGCACAGCGGTTAGTTCCCACTCCCCTGTCCCCTAGAGATCAGGGCTTTGTGAATTAAGAACCAATCTCCTGCATTGTAGGCAGATTATTTGCCATCTGAGCCACCAGGGAAGCCTATATCTTATATATATATATATATAGTTATATATATATATAGTTATATATATATATATAATTTTATGTAATTATATGTAGTATATATGATTGTACCAAGATATATAATTTATCATTTTTTTCTCTATGGCTAATGCTTCTTGCATCCTGTTTAAGAAATTTCTGCCTATTACAAGGTGACATAGATATGTTTTTGTGTTTGATTCTAAAAATTTATTGTTCTGTCTTTACTATTTAAAGCTATAGTATATCTGGAATTAGCTTTTGTGTACCATGTGAGGTAGGATTTAATGAATTTTTGTTGCCTGTGTGAGTATCCACAGGATCCATCAGAATATGTTGAAAAGACCATGCTTTCCCCAGTGCATTGTAGAACCAGCTTTGTCATGAATCAGATTGCTGTATATTCACAGGTCTGAGATGGACTCTATTTTGTTCCAAAAATATTATCTCCCATTTATTTTTGTGCCAGTGTCATGCTAGCTTAGTTATTGCAGATTTATAGTAAGTGTTGAAAGTTGCTCAGTCACGTCTGACTTTTTGCAACCCCATGGACTTTACAGTCCATGGAATTCTCTAGACCAGAATACTGGAGTGGGTAGCCTTTCCCATCTCCAGGTGATCTTTCCAATCCAGGGATCAAACCCAGGTCTCCTGCTTTGCAGGTGAATTCTTTACCAATTGAGCCACAAGGGAAGCCCAAGAATACTGGAGTGGGTAGCCTATCCCTTCTCCAGGGGATCTTCCCAACCCAGGAATCAAACTGGGGTCTCCTGCATTGCAGGCAGATTCTTCACAAACTGAGCTATCAGGGAAGCCCCGTAGTAAGTGTTAATATCTGGTAAGTCCTTCAGGTTTTGTTTTCTCCTTCAAGATTCTTTAGAATTTGCATATAAATATTACAACCAACATGTCAGTTTTCTGTGGAAAAAAAATGTTGAGGTTTAGATGGGGAGTAAATCAATAAATCAATTATACATATTAATAATGTTGAATTGTTCTACATACCCCTCATGCACGAACATGGCATATTCCTCCATTTACTTGGCTCTACCTTTATTTCTCTAAATAATGTTTTTTGACACATATTTTATTAAAGTTATTAATACAAGTTTGTTTTTTTAAAATGCTCTTATAAGTAATTTTCTAGCTCCTGGTATAGAGAAAGATGTTGGATTTTTGTATACTTATTAATTCCAATTTCTCTTTGGGTTTGTAAAAATTTTCTACCTTTCAATTAGGTGTTCTGCAAATAATGATCGTTTTTCCTTTCCAATTCTTTGGTCTTTCGTTTATTTCTCTTGACTTATCTCACTACCTCGGACCACTAATACAAGAGTCAAAAGAAATAGTAATAGT
The DNA here is from genome assembly GCA_006410675.1 of Oreotragus oreotragus. Classification (NCBI taxonomy): domain Eukaryota; kingdom Metazoa; phylum Chordata; class Mammalia; order Artiodactyla; family Bovidae; genus Oreotragus; species Oreotragus oreotragus. The sequence continues at coordinate 124,690 of SJYX01002023.1, forward strand.
GCGCATTTTTGCTTCACTTTAGTGTTAGAGAGTAAGTTATCAGCGTTTCACCAGGTAGTATGATAGTTGCTGTAGGCTGGTTCTTCTTTCTGGAGATAATATTTATTATTAAGAAGTTTCTTACATTAAGAAAGTTCCCTTCTATTTCTACTTCACTAAAAAGTTTATTTATAATCTTTATTGATGGTTGACTTTTTTTTTACCAGATGCTTTTTCTATATCTCAGTTAATCACATAATTTTTCTCCTTTACTTCCTGTAATCAGATGAATTACATTGTTTGCTAAATAAACCTTGAATTCTTATAATAAACCCAATCTGATTATGATATATAATCATTTTTAATATATTGCTAAATTAAATCTGCTAATATGTTGTAAAGGAATCTTGCAGCAGTCCCAGTGAGAGAGACTCATTTATGCTTTTTCCTTCTTATATGTTTTTGTTATTTTTTTGTATTGCGTTTATACTGCTGCTGCTGCTGCTAAGTCGCTTCCGTCATGTCCAACTCTGTGCCAGCTAGTCTTATAAAATGAGTTGGTTAATATTCACGTTAAGACTATAGACTTTCTCCTAAGCTCTGATAATGTTATTTACATCATTATTTATTTTAACATATACTAATTTTCATTTTGATTTTTTCTATCCTATAAATTATTTAGAAGTATGCTGCTGCCAAGTCATTTCAGTCGTGTCCGACTCTGTGTGACCCCATAGACGGCAGCCCACCAGGCTCCCCCATCCCTGGGATTCTCCAGGCAAGAATACTGGAGTGGTTGCCATTTCCTTCTCCAATGCATGAAAGAGAAAAGTGAAAGTGAAGTCGCTCAGTCTGTCCGACTGTTAGCGACCCCATGGACTGCAGCCCACCAGGCTACTCCGTCCATTGGATTTTCCAGGCAAGAGTACTGGGGTGGGGTGCCCTTGCCTTCCCCATTTAGAAGTATATGCTCTAATAATTTTGAACGAGTCCGGTACTTACCTGTTATATTTACTTTGACTCCTAGCCTAACTCATGGTTAAGAGTATACTCTGAATGATTCTCATCCTTTGAATTTTTTTGAATTTACACTTACGATGTAGCACACAGTCAATTTCTATACATGTTTCATGAAGCCAAAAAGTTTCTTTTGCTAATGTTTGCAGGACAATTTTTCTTCCTGGAGTGTCTTCACCTTATATTAAGGTGTATTAAAAAAAATACAACTTTATTGAGATATAATTGATGTAACATTGTTAAGTTGAGCAACCTGCTATTTAGACATACTTACATATTGCAGGAAGAGCAAATAATGTTTCTGGTGGATAACATGTAGGTTTTAAAAACTCCATTTGAAAATAACCTTTGATGAAAATATTTAGTCCTTTTGCATTTAAAGTAATTAACTACATACTAAATTCCACTATTTTCTATTGACTTACCTGTTTTATATTTGATCTTTTTCCTCACTCAAAAGAGCGTTATTCTGGATTGACGAATATTTTATTAGTTCATTTTCTCCTATTTTAGGTTGTTGGCTATATATTATTTATTCTTTTATTGATTTTTATTGATGTTACCATAAATCTTTGACTTATCACAGTCTACTGCAAGTGGTTCATTTTATCACTTTTCCAATTATGCTAAATATTTAGAACACTAACTCTACTTACCCCTTCTATTTTTTGTTCTTTTGTTCTTTGCCATATCTTGTCTTTGATTTGTTTTAAATCCCACCAAATTTTATTATTGATTTGCATTCATTATTAATACATATTTATCCTTTCCCTGAGGGACTCTTCATTTCCTTTTGCATCTTTGTGTTTCAGACACTTTCTTTCTGTGTGAAGAACTCCCTTTTAAACGATCTCATATTTTGTTTGTCTGAAAAAGTATTTAACATTAAAAATAATTTTTAAAAACTTTTTTTGGAAATGACTTAACCATCGAAGAAGCTAAAAGATTACTACAAAGAAATCCTGTATGTCCCTAATACTTGGATTTACTGATTTTTGGCAGTCATTATTCTAATTTTCAGAACTTTCTGAGAATAATTTGCAAATATCATGTTCCTTTACCCTCTAATTCTTCAGAGAATAGTTCCTAACATGTAAGAGAATAGGATATTCTCTTATGTGCATATGTGCTAAGTCACTTCAGTTGTATCTGACTTTGTTGCGACCCTTTGGGCCACAGCCTGCCAGACTCCTCTGTCCATAGGATTCTCCAGGCAAGAATGCTGGTGTGGGTTGCCAAGCCCTCCTCCAGGGGATCTTCCCAACCCAGGAATTGAACCCTGTCAACTACTGATAACTATTAACTATTAACACTGATGCACTTATCTAAACTAATCTAATTCATATTCCAGTTTTATCAATTGTCAAACTAATATTAATTTTATTTGTAGCATTCCCCCTGGCAGGTCTACTTTTGCATTAGTTGTTATTTTTTTAATTGCCTTGTGTCTATTATACATTCTTAACCTTCTTTGTCTTTCATGATAGTTATTTTTTAAAGATCAGAAGCTAATTACTTTATAGAATATTCCTCAATGCAGGTTTCTATGATGTTTCCTCATGATTAGTAACTACTGATAACTATTAACTATTAACACTGATGCACTTATCTAAACTAATCTAATTCATATTCCAGTTTTATCAATTGTCAAACTAATATTAATTTTATTTGTAGCATTCCCCCTGGCAGGTCTACTTTTGCATTAGTTGTTATTTTTTTAATTGCCTTGTGTCTATTATACATTCTTAACCTTCTTTGTCTTTCATGATAGTTATTTTTTAAAGATCAGAAGCTAATTACTTTATAGAATATTCCTCAATGCAGGTTTCTATGATGTTTCCTCATGATTAGATTCAGTTTTTGTTTTTTTTTGGCTGAAAATATGTAGGTGATATATTATTAGATTTTCACATATGGAGACACATAATGTCTCTCTGCTCCTTATTGGTGACATTAATTTTAATCACTCAGTTAAGATGTTGTCCAGTTTTTCCACTGATAGCTACCACTTTTTACTTTTGTAATTAATAATTGCTTTATGGATAGATGTCTTGTAACTGTGTAAATTCTATTCCTTATCAAATTCACCCCCCATAGATTTAGCATCTGCATCAGTTAGGACCCTGGCAGAAGAGAGAACACAATAGTAATGTGAACAGGGACAATTTAATACATAGAATTTTAACTGACAAAATGTAGATAACTGCTGAAAGGGATAAAAGAGAAGTCTCTGAGATCCAGAAGTAGGGATATATGTATATATATTTATATATAAAGGAGCTTCTACCTCTTGGCTCAAGAAGATTACACAGGGGCTAAGGATTTAGAAGATACTTCCCTCCTTCCTCCTGCTCTTCTATCTTCCTCCACCAGAGAAAAAAAGACTGAGCTCAAACTTTTTCAAACAGGGTGTGAGTGCCCCAAGAATACAGTCTGTTACTGGGAGTAGGGATGGAGCCACAGGCCAGAGCTCTCCTAGAAGTGGCCACCGGGTGGGGACAGTGTGTGTAGCCTGAGTATGTGACCGTGACTGGTCCACACCAACCCGTTGGCTCTCCGCCTGAGTAACTAAGGAGGGAGAAATGAAGTCCCAAACTAAGAGCCTTCCTGCTGCCATCATCTCATTGCCCTGGTATCTCCCTCTATTGGAAATGCCTCCCATTGTCATCTTCTAAAGAGACAAGTTTACAGGGTAAGGAGAAGCTTGTAGCACATCCAGACAAAAGATCTCTAAGGCAGAGGGGAAGGCCATTTCTGCAGGTTTGGGGGCTGGAGTGGACAGCTGTAAATTGATTGTTGCTAGATATTTGAGTGACCGCTTTGTCCACTGAGGGATGGGGAGTAAGACTGGGGCGATTGCAAATGGGCATTTACTACTATTTAGGGTTTTAAGGCATTGTGCTAATATGAGATGCTTCATATATATCACCCCAACTCTTCCTAAAAACCCTGAGAGATGAGTGTGATTCAGTTCAGTTGAGTTGAGTTGCTCAGTTGTGTCCGACTCTTTGCGACCCCGTGGATGGCAGCATGCCATGCCTCCCTGTTCATCACCAGCTCCCGGAGTGTTATTAGCCACGTTTGATGCGAAGAGCTGAGTCATTTGAAAAGACCCTGATGCTAGGAAACATTGAGGGCAGGAGGAGAAGGGGACGACAAAGGATGAAATGGTTGGATGGCATCATCAACTCAATGGACATGAGTTTGGGTAAACTCTGGGAGTTGGTGATGGACAGGGACGCCCGATGTGCTGCAGTTCATGGGATCGCAAAGAGTCAGACACGACTGAGCCACTGAACTGAGCTGAACTGAACAGATGAGGAGCCTGAGGCTCAGAGTGGTTAAGTAACTGCAAGGTACTAGATGAGCAGTGGGCTCAAAATTAAAATCCTAGAGCTTCTGCCTCCAGATCTTACTAAACTATCATATTTTAGATGGCATTTAAATTAATGTAATTCTCTGACAGGTCCACCATGTGGATGCCTCCAGGGCAGAACCAAAGCTGGGTTTCTGAATCTCTTGGCTTCTCCAGTGACCCCACGACCAGCAGGACCCTCTTCAGTGCCTTCCTTCTTCTTTTCCTGAGCTCAGTCCTTGGCAATGGGCTCGTCATCACCCTGATATGCCTGGACACGCATCTCCACACTCCCATGTACTTCTTCCTCTGTATCCTCTCCCTGCTGGATAAGGGCTGTGTCACCACCACCATGCCCCAGATGTTGGTGCATCTTCTTTCTCGATCTCAGACCATCTCCTTTGCTGGTTGTTGGCTACAGATATACATCTTTGGTGCCGTGGGCCTGACTGAGTGTTTTTTCCTTGTAGTTATGGCCTTTGACCGGTACGTGGCCATCTGCTATCCACTGCGTTATACTGTCATCCTCAGCTGGGGCCTGTGCACACGACTGTCAGCTGGGACCTGGGCCTGTGGTTTCTTTTTCTCTCTGATCCACACTGTTTTCACCATGAGACTGCCATACTGTGGGCCCAGCATGGTCAACCACTACTTCTGTGAAGGCCCTTCAGTACGAAATTTGGCTTGCATGGACACCCACGTCATTGAAATGGTGGATTCAGTCATCAGTGTCTTCATGGTTGTTGCCCCACTCTCGCTCACTGTGGCCTCCTACATCCGTATTGCCCAGGCCATTCTCAAGTTCAAGTCCATGCAGGCCCGCTGCAAGGCTTTCTCCACCTGTGCTTCCCACCTGACTGTGATCACATTCTTCTATGCTCCAGCCACCTACCTCTAATGAGGCCCAATTCAAGCTATTCCCCTGAGCAAGACAAGCAGGTATCACTCTTTTATGTCTTCTCTGCCCTCCTCAACCCTGTGGTCTATAGTCTGAGGAACAAGGACATCAAGGTGGCTTTTCTCAAAGTGATGGGGAAGGGTAGAGTGATCTGCTGAATTAGGAGAAAGGCAGAATCTAAGGTAGAACGCCCAATATTGAGAAAAGGTGGAGTATCTATAATGTATGAAACCAACATTATACATGTGAACCAATGTAGTATTTGGTCAGTTGAACAAGGGTGGGAAATGCAACTAACATGGCTATCTTGATCAACTTGCTACATTATGGTGCAATGAGAAATAGCTCCCTAGTCTCAGTGGCTTACAACAGTGAAAGTTCATTTATTGTTCATTTTCCATGTCAGTTGTAAGTAGACTGTGAACTTCTGCCATTTGATTCCTGGATGGTCTTATCTGGCAATGCCAGTCTTATGATTGAGAAAAAAGAATAATGGCTGAAATATTAATACATGATTTGTATTAATATTCTCAAACACTTGTTAATGTTTTAGTTCATTTTTCCCTTAAATTTTTTTAAATTAGAGGATAATTATTTTAAATATTGTGATGGTTTCTGCCATACATCAACATGAATCGGTTGTAGGTATACATATGTCCCCTCCCTCTTGAACCTGCCTCCCACCTCCCTCCCTAATGTTTTAATAGGTTTTTTTGAAGAATCTGACAGAATAATCAGAAAAAACAATAGAATAATATGTTATACAACAGGTTACTGCAAAGAATATACAGCATGGAACCATGTGAGTAAAATATGTATGTATAGGAGAAAAATACCACTTATGGCAATATCCTATATAAAGTTATATTTTGTCATTGTTCAGTCACTAAGTCATGTTTGACTCTTTGCGACCCCATGAATTGCAGCACCCCAGGCTTCACTGTCCTTCACTGTCTCCTGGAGTTTGATAAAACTCATGTCTGTTGAGTTGGTGATGCCACCTAACCATCTTATCCTGTTCTGTCTTCCTACCCCCAATCTTTCCCAACATCAAGGTCTTTTCCAGTGAGCTGGCTTTTTGCATGAGGTGGTCAAACTTCAGCTTTAACACCAGTCCTTCCAGTGAATATTCAGGGTTGATTTCCTTTAGGGCGCACTGGTTTGGTCTCCTTGCAGTCCAAAGGACTCTCAAGTCTTCATCAGCACCATATTGTGAAAGTATCTTTCAGTTCAGTTCAGCTCAGTTCAGTCGTTCAGTCGTGTCGACTCTTTGTGACCCCATGAATCACAGTACGCCAGGCATCCCTGTTCATCACCAACTCCCGGAATTCACTCAAACTCATGTCCATCAAGTCAGTGATGGCATCCAGCCATCTCATCCTCTGTCGTCCCCTTCTCCTCCTGCCCCCAATCCCTTCTAGCATCAGAGTCTTTTCCGATGAGTCAACTCTTCGTGNGCTGAGCACCGAAGAATTGATGCTTTTGAACTGTGGTGTTGGAGAAGACTCTTGAGAGTCCCTTGGACGGCAAGGAGATCCAACCAGTCCATTCTGAAGGAGATCAACCATGGGATTTCTTTGGAAGGAATGATGCTAAAGCTGGAACTCCAGTACTTTGGCCACCTCATGTGAAGAGTTGACTCATTGGAAAAGACTCTGATGCTGGGAGGGATTGGGGGCAGGAGAAGGGGACGACCGAGGATGAGATGGCTGGATGGCATCACGGACTCGATAGACGTGAATCTGAGTGAACTCTGGGAGATGGTGATGGATAGGGAGGCCTGGCGTGCTGCAATTCATGGGGTTGCAAAGAGTCGGACACGACTGAGCGACTGAACTGATAAGAAGTGTTTACTAATTCAAAGTGCAGTGGGAATGCTTAGATTCTTACTGGGGAAGTGAAACAGTTTTGTGGGTGATAATCTCTGCTGTGAGTGTGACTTGAGGTGCCTGGAAAGTGGGTGGGAGAAAAGGTCATTGGGTATGAGGTGGTGGTTTAGTCACTAAGTTGTGTCTGACTCTTTGTGATCTCATGGACTATAGCCCACCAGGCTCCTCTGTCCATGGGATTTTCCATGCAAGAGTACTGGAGTGGGTTGTCATTTCCTTATCCAGGGGATCTTCCCGACCCAGGAAACGAACCTGGGGGAAACAAACCTGGGCCTCTTGCATTGCAGGCAGATTCTTTACCTTCTGAGCTATGAGGGAAGCCCCCAGGGAATGTTTGGGAACTCACAGGTCAGGAGTGAGGGAAAAGAACTTCCCTCTTGGAGAGCTGTAGGGCATGTGGTACCCCAGGGAGAATNGACCCAGGAAACGAACCTGGGGGAAACAAACCTGGGCCTCTTGCATTGCAGGCAGATTCTTTACCTTCTGAGCTATGAGGGAAGCCCCCAGGGAATGTTTGGGAACTCACAGGTGAGGAGTGAGGGAAAAGAACTTCCCTCTTGGAGAGCTGTAGGGCATGTGGTACCCCAGGGAGAATTGTAGGTAGAGGATGTTGAGAGAGGCAATTGCTGATGGTGGGGCTGATGTTGAGAAGACAGAGGATTGGGGAAAGGCAGAAGTAGGGATGTGGGCAGTGGAGGGTTGAGTAAAGGTTTTAATGACATGTGGGCATCTAGGAATGATGAATGACTAAAGAGCTGGGAACTTTTGGTGGGATTGAAATTTTGCCTCTAGCACTTAGGCGCAAATTTGTGTTAGTATGGTTCCAAAGCACTGAGAGTTATAACAGGGCTGGGCTGGGTGTTGATTGAATGGAGTGTTCTACTGCGTCAATGGTGTGGCAAAGTTCCCGACAGCTGTTCCAGAGGGTTTCAGGCAGAAAGTGACGGGTCCCATGGGCTGCTGGTGTTCCATCTGGGGCAAGGATAGGGAGCTATGTGGCTGCTGGAAGGGACTTCCAACTATTGAAAGTTTCCTGCTTTATCTTTGTGGAGAAGGGGGTGTCTGGATAACGGGGAGGAGGTCTTCCTGGTTTTTGGAGTTCCTTCCAGAAGGTGCAAAGTCTACCTGGTGGCAAAGTCTACCTGGCTCCAGGGACCAGGGTAGTGGGGAGATGAGTCTTGTGGCTAAAGTGTGATGAGGTTTTATTTTTCTTTCACTTAGAACAGATAATAAGAGAGTTGGTAATTCATGATGATAGATTTTGNACCTGGCTCCAGGGACCAGGGTAGTGGGGAGATGAGTCTTGTGGCTAAAGTGTGATGAGGTTTTATTTTTCTTTCACTTAGAACAGATAATAAGAGAGTTGGTAATTCATGATGATAGATTTTGTCTTAAATAGAAGCAATCTCTATTTTTTAAGAATGAGGGATAAGGAATGGAGTAGACAAGAGAGGGTAACACAGTATTTGTAGAGTACCAATGAGGGGGTTGGATTGAAGAGGAACTCTCAGTAGAGGAGAACTAGGCGTAGTTTCTGAAGGTGCTAGACTTGATGGGGCAGTGGGTGGGGAGATGCTGAAAGATGTTTTGAGGAAAGAAGTTAGAGCACATGATGGCTTGGATTGTAGGTGGAAAGGGGAGAAATCAAGGAAGTTATCAACATTTTAAACTACCTGTACCACTGTCTTTGCCTGCAGTCCACTGATGGGGGCTGTTGATTGTCAACTGTTGTCACTGATCCCTGGCACTGGTGACAGGAAGTCATAGCCCTTGTCCTCATGGAATTTACAGTCCACAAACCAGCCATTCTTAGGAAGTGTATAGACACTTGGGAGTATATAGTGTATAGATCAGTTCAGTTCAGTTCATTCGCTCAGTTGTGTCCGACTCTTTGCGACCCCATGAATCGCAGCATGCCAGGCCTCCCTGTCCATCACCAACTCCCAGAGTTCACTCAGACTCACGCCCATTGAGTCAGTGATGCCATCCAGCCATCTCATCCTCTGTCGTCCCCTTCTCCTCCTGCCCCCAATCCCTCCCAGCATCAGAGTCTTTTCCAATGAGTCAACTCTTCTCATGAGGTGGCCAAAGTATTGGAGTTTCAGCTTCAGCATCATTCCCTCCAAAGAAATCCCAGGGCTGATCTCCTTCAGAATGGACTGGTTGGATCTTCTTGCAGTCCAAGGGACTCTCAAGCGTCTTCGCCAGCACCACAGTTCAAAAGCATCAATTCTTTGGCGTTCAGCCTTCTTCACAGTCCAACTCTCACATCCATACATGACTACTGGAAAAACCATAGCCTTGACTAGATGGACTTCTGTTGGCAAAGTAACGTCTCTGCTTTTGAATATGCTATCTAGGTTGGTCATAACTTTCCTTCCAAGGAGTAAGCGTCTTTTAATTTCATGGGTGCAATCACCATCTGCAGTGATTTTGGAGCCCCCCAAAATAAAGTCTGACACTGTTTCCACTGTTTCCCCATCTATTTCCATCTTTAGGGGTAGGTAAAATTATACTTTTTATGTTACAAAATTTTTAGGAATTAAGATGCCTCACTATTTAAATGGAAGTATAAAAATTAATCTTTAGTTATTTAATTTCATTCTCTAATATATTTACACTGAGTCTATTCAAGTGTGAATGGGCTTCCCTTGTAGCGCAGCTGGTAAAGAATCCACCTGCAATTCTTCAATTCCACATTCTTCAATGTGGGACACCTGGGTTAAATCCCTGATTTGGGAAGATCCCCTGGAGAAGGGAAAGACTACCACTCCAGTATTCTGACCTGGAGAATTCCATGGATTTTATAATCCATGGAATCACAAAGAGTCGAACATGACTGAGTGACTTTCACTTTCATTCAAGTGTGAATGGATGTATGCTGATGATTACAAAGGAAAAAATTGAGATAGGGAACATTTCTTCCAACTTATAAACAGGAAGATGTAAGAGAAGGTATTCTTTTCTTTTTGAATTGAAGTATAGTTGATTTGGGCTTCCCTGGTGGCTCAGATGGTAAAGAATCTGCCTACAATGCAGGAGACCTATGTTCAATCTCTGGGTTGGGAAGATCCCCAGGAGGAGGGTATGGCAATACACTCCAGTATTCTTTCCTGGAGCATCCCCATGGATAGAGGAGCCTGGTGAGCCACAGTCTACGGGGTCACAAAGAGTCGGACGTGACTGAGTGACTAAGCACAGCACATAGTTGATTTACAATGATGTGTTAGTTTCAGGTATACAACAAACTGATTCACATACATGTATGTATGTATGAAGGTGAAGGTGAAGTCGCTCAGTCGTGTCCGACTCTTTGCGACCCCGTGGACTGTAACCTACTAGGCTTCTCCATCCATGGGATTCTCCAGGCAAGAATACTGGAGTGGATTGCCATTTCCTTCTCCAGGGGATCTTCCCGACCCAGGGATCGAACCCAGGTCTCCCGCATTGGAGGCAGACGCTTTAACCTCTGAGCCACCAGGGAAGCCTTGTATGTATGTATAAGTCTATTCCTTTTAAGATTCTTTCCCTTTATATGTTACTATAAGATACTGAATACAGTTCCCCGTGCTATAAGTAGGCCCCTGTTGGGTATCTATCTTATATATAGTAGTGGGCATGTGTTGATTCCAAGATCTATATTTATCTTTTTCCCCTGACCTTTACCCTTTGGTAGAGATAAGTTTGGGGAAGGCAATGGCACCCCACCCCAGTACTCTTGCCTGGAAAATCCAATGGACGGAGTAGCCTGGTGGGCTGCAGTCCATGGGGTCGCTAACAGTCGGACAGACTGAGCGACTTCACTTTCACTTTTCTCTTTCATGCATTGGAGAAGGAAATGGCAACCCACTCCAGTGTTCTTGCCTGGAGAATCCCAGGGATGGGGGAGCCTGGTGGGCTGCCGTCTATGGGGTCACACAGAGTCGGACACGACTGAAGTGACTTAGCAGCAGCAGCAGAGATAAGTTTACCTTCTGTGTCTGTGAGTCTATTTCTGTTTTGTAAATATGATTTTTTGTATAATTTTTTGGATTCCACTATCAGTGATATCATATAATATTTGTCTTTGTGTGACTTACTTCAATTAGTATGGTACCTCCTAAGCTTCTGCTCAAAAGTGACACACATCTCCTTGCTCACATCCTACTGGCCAAAAAAGTCCTATGCTTAAGCCTGATGGCAAAAGGGCAGAAAGTATTTTCCTCCCACAGAAAACTAATGCAGGTCAGATGGCAGTCAGGATGGATGTATATTCCTTCTACAGTGAGAGCAGCAAATAAAGGGGGTAATAATATAACCTACTCTAGTGGCACTGGAACCAACAGAATACATGCAATAAATAAAGTGGTATTTATTTACAAGTGGGACATGTAAACAGTAAATATCTGTGGCCAACACTTTGAAAATCAAGTCACTAGTCAATACTCTGAAAAAGCTGGCTTAAAACTCAACATTCAAAAAACTAAGATCATGGCATCCGGTCCCATCACTTCATGTTGCTCACATCCTACTGGCCAAAAAAGTCCTATGCTTAAGCCTGATGGCAAAAGGGCAGAAAGTATTTTCCTCCCACAGAAAACTAATGCAGGTCACATGGCAGTCAGGATGGATGTATATTCCTTCTACAGTGAGAGCAGCAAATAAAGGGGGTAATAATATAACCTACTCTAGTGGCACTGGAACCAACAGAATACATGCAATAAATAAAGTGGTATTTATTTACAAGTGGGACATGTAAACAGTAAATATCTGTGGCCAACACTTTGAAAATCAAGTCACTAGTCAATACTCTGAAAAAGCTGGCTTAAAACTCAACATTCAAAAAACTAAGATCATGGCATCCGGTCCCATCACTTCATGGCAAATAGATGGGGAAACAATGGAAACAGTGACAGACTTGATTTTCCTGGGCTCGAAAATCACTGCAGATGGTGACTGCAGCCATGCAATTAAAAGATGCTTGCTCCTTGGAAGAAAAGCTACAACCAAACCTGACAGTATTATTAAAAGGCAGAGACATTACTTTGCCACCAAAGGTCCATCTAGTCAAACCTATGATTTTTCCAGTAGTCATGTATGAATGTGAGTGTTGAACCGTAAAGAAAGCTGAGCACTGAAGAACTGATGCTTTTGAACTGTGGTGTTGGAAAAGACTCTTGAGAGTCCCTTGAAATGCAAGGAGATCATACCAGTCCATCCTAAAAGAAATCAGTCCTGAATATTCATGGGAAGGACTGATGCTGAAGCTGAAGCTCCAATACTTTGGCCACCTGATGTGAAGAACTGACTCACTGGAAAAGACCCTGATGCTGGGAAAGATTGAAGGCAGGAGGAGAAGGGGATGGCAGACAGTGAGATGGTTGAATGGCATCACCGTCTCAAAGGACATGAGTTTGAGCAAGCTCTGGGAGTTGGTGATGGACAGGGAAGTCTGACATGCTGCAGTCCATGGGGTTGCAAAGGGTCGGACATGACTGAGCGACTGAACTGAACCGAATCAATACTCTCTAATGGCTTTTATGGGAAACGTTTCTAAAAAACAGTAGATACATTTATATGTATAACTGATTCACTTTACTATGTACCTGAGACTAACACATTATAAATCAATTATACTCAGATAAAATTTTATATTTAAAAAAAGGAAAATTAAGCCAGTGGTATATGAGACCAAAGTAACCCATGGATTGGACTTGGTGCATGGATCCAGTACAGTTCATGGGGCTGACATGATATATGCATCATCTTGTGGAAGGATACAGAACTTGATGTTAATTGACTTGGGTTCTAGTCCCAACCTTGCTAACTTCTTTTGTTACTTAAGGCAATAAACTTCCTTTCTCTGGATCTCACTTTACAGAACACCTCAAGTTGAAAGGTCTTTAAGACATCTGTGTCTCTAAAATTCTATGTCACAGTAGGTGGAGTGACTTGTGAATTTTCTGTGAACTCACTTGTGAATCTTGTGTGATTCTTCTCACAAGAAAAACTTGTGAATCTTCGGTGAACCCTAAAATATATTAGAGAAACATAGAAGAATAAATGTTATTGCTTGGGTACAGCCCACTTGCTTGGAGCCTCAGACTTGGCATAGGCATCCAACTTCCTTTCATGCATCGTTGGTGACCCAGATCTTGGGATGAGTCAATTCCAGTATTTCTTGAGCATTCATTAAGATGGATCCAACCGGTACCAGGCCCCATGGCAACCAAGACAGATACATGGAGAGGTGTACAGTCATGAAATTATAATATCACAACTAATGAAGGTGCCACAGTGACCTGTGGAGACTGATGGCCTCATAGGAGGGAGACTCTCAGTGGGTGCCAGACACCAGGAACCAGGCTGCACCTCACCCCATTCCCATCACCACTGCACATCTCAGCACTTCGTGTTCTCTCCAGAGCTTAACATCAGGGAGAGAGGAAGCAAAACCTGAGAAGTCTCTTTTTCTCCCTCAGCAGCTAACCCTGGTTACCCCTTTAAAAAAACTGGAATATAATTGCTTTGAAATGTCATGCTAGTTTCTCTGATTTCTCCGACTAGTGGAATAATAGGTCAAAATAGAAATTAAGCTTAGCTACTGAAAAATGAAGTTGTAGCCCACTTAGGAAACAAACAGTGTTCTATGGATATAGGGAAAATGGAGGAGGGAAACCTATTTACCAAGAGCTGACATCTAAGGTCTTGGTCAGGAATTCAGATGTAGCATACCTGAGAGTGTCACCCAAAGAGAGCAAGGAGAAGGGCATTTCTGGCAAGAGGACTCCAGGTACAAAGGCCCCAAGTCCGGAAAGGACTTTGCATTGTTTGCAGCTCTGGAAGAAAGCTCATGTGGTCACAGGCAAGTGAGCAGGAGAGGCCGAGATAACACTGAGAGGTAGGTGAAGGACAGTCTTATAGATCCATATAAGAAGTGTTTATTTTTGGGGGCTCCAAAATCACTGCAGATGGTGACTGCAGCCATGAAATTAAAAGACGCTTACTCCTTGGAAGAAAAGTTATGACCAACCTGGATAGTATATTCAAAAGCAGAGACATTACTTTGCCGACTAAGATCCGCCTAGTCAAGGCTATGGTTTTTCCTGTGGTCATGTATGGATGTGAAAGTTGGACTGTGAAGAAAGCTGAGC
>SJYX01002023.1:139186-151997 GCA_006410675.1 Oreotragus oreotragus
TCGATGCTTTTGAACTGTGGTGTTGGAGAAGACTCTTGAGAGTCCCTTGGACTGCAAGGAGATCCAACCAGTCCATTCTGAAGGAGATCAACCCTGGGATTTCTTTGGAAGGAATGCTGCTAAAGCTGAAACTCCAGTTCTTTGGCCACCTCATGCGAAGAGTTGACTCATTGGAAAAGACTCTGATGCTAGGAGGGATTGGGGGCAGGAGGAGAAGGGGACGACCGAGGATGAGATGGCTGGATGGCATCACGGACTCGATGGACGTGAGTCTGAGTGAACTCCGGGAGATGGTGATGGATAGGGAGGCCTGGCATGCTGCGTTTCATGGGGTCGCAAAGAGTCGGACACGACTGAGTGACTGAACTGAACTGAACTGAAGTTCCTCTTGAGACAGTGGGCACAGAGGACTGTCTGTTCCCCATGGAGGGCTTTCCTGCATGTGTAGTTGGGGCTCAGAAAGGGGGACTGTTGATTGTAGGTATTAAACAGCATGTTTTCAACATTCAGTATCAACCTCTGTAGGATTCCTGAAAAAAAAACCTGGAAGAGGGGAGAAAAAGAGTCAGGAATGGCTCTTTCTCAGGTGTCATATTCTGAGTTGATTCTCAGTTTGTCCTTCCTGAAGTGCCCTTCTCTGGACTCGGTAATCGTGTCTGACTCTGGAGAATCCTGTCTCACTCCTGTACATGCACACTCACCTGGGGCCTTCTCTGAGGGCCTGTCATCTCCACTTAGATCCCATCTCCCCATGACCTGGTGACCTGGCTCTTGTGAAGATGCTCCCCTGGGCACCGTCCTGGGCAGGGCTTCTCACCCACGGGTTGGAGACGGAGTCTCCGTGCTGTTAGGCAGCAAGTTTGCTTAGGGCCCATCTGGATGCACTGTCTGCTCTCTGTCAACCAGAATAAAGAAGCTGCACGTGGACATCAGGTATTAACACTTAGAATACGTGGTAAAATCTGGAAAAGAGGCCAATAAGGGGAAATCAGTCCTGGCTATTTATAGTACATTTAAAGCTAAATGGGGACCTCCTTGAAAATCTTGGTGTTTGAGAATGGAATGGAAAGTGCAGAAAGAGACCTCAAGGCTAGGGGGCTTTTCATTCCATCATCTGTTTTTCACTATGAAATCCAAGTTTACTGATTTTTTTTGTCTTCTTTGTCACATGGTGCAGCTTGCAGAATCTTAGTTCCCTGAGTATGGATTGAACCTGAAGCTCCAGAAATGGAGTGCAAGGTCTTAACCATGGGACTGCCAAGGAAGTCCCCACTCTACTAACATTGGTTCATTGTTTTATTGTGGAATTAACAAATAAACTTTGGTTTTTGTTAATAACTACATACCTAAAATTAACTGCGGATAAAGTCATTGTTTTAGAACAATTTATTTAGGTATTCTGGGTCTTTGTTGCTGCTTGGTCTTTCTCTAGTTGCCAGCAGTGGTGGCTTTTCTCTAGTCGTGGGGCATGCGATTCTCATTGTGGTGTCTTGTTGCAGAGCACGGGCTGTATGATGCTTGGGCTTCAGTAGTTTCAGCACGTGGGCCTAGTAGTTTGGACTCTTGGGCATTATAGCACAGGCTCAGTAGTTGTGTCACGTGGTCTTAGTTGCCCCGAGGCATGTGGCATTATCCTGGAGCAGAACCCATGTCTTCCGCATTTGCGGGTGGATTCTTTACCATTGTGCCAGGAGAGATGCCCTCATATTATTTGTGAAGACAGGTGTTTTATAGAGATTGGACTCAAAGTATTCTATATATGTTTTTTATATGTCTACTACTTTTTCTTTCTTTTAAACTAATATAGTATTAGAGTTGAGACGTCCCTGTTGGTACAGTGGATAAGAATGTGTCTGCCAACGCAGGGGATATGGGTTGGATCTCCCTGGTCCGAGAAGATTCCGCATGCCCCGGAGTAACTAAGCCCATCCATCACAACCACTGAGCCCATGCTCGAGAGCCTGTGAGCCAAAACTGCAGACCCCATGTGTTGCAACTACAGAAGCCTTGTGCCTGCAGTTCACCTACAACCTGTTCTCTGTAACAAAAGATGCCATTGCAGTGAGAAGCCCACTCACCACAAATACAGAGTATCTCCCGCTCAGTGCAGCTAGAAAAAGCCACACAAAGTAACAAAGACCAGCACGACCTAAATAAATAAGCTTTTTAAAAAAGGTAATATTGACACACTTAAGTACAGTTGATTCATTTTCATGGCCCCAGAGATGGCTAACAAGTATGAAAGGGGAAATTAACAATAACACAATAATAGTGGGAGACTTTAATACCCCACTCACACCTATGGACAGATCAACTAAACAGAAAATTAACAAAGAAACGCAAACTTTAAATGATACAATAGACCAGTTAGACCTAATTGATATCTATAGGACATTTCACCCCAAAACAATGAATTTCACCTTTTTCTCAAGTGCTCATGGAACCTTCTCCAGGATAGATCACATCCTGGGCCATAAATCTAACCTTGGTAAATTCAAAAAAATCGAAATCATTCCAAGCATCTTTTCTGACCATAATGCACTAAGATTAGATCTCAATTGCAGGAGAAAAACTATTAAAAATTCCAACATATGGAGGGTGAACAACACGCTTCTGAATAACCAACAAATCACAGAAGAAATCAAAAAAGAAATCAAAATATGCATAGAAATGAATGAAAATGAAAACACAACAACCCAAAACCTGTGGGACACTATAAAAGCAGTGCTAAGAGGAAAGTTCATAGCAATACAGGCATACCTCAGGAAACAAGAAAAAAGTCAAATAAATAACCTAACTCTACACCTAAAGCAACTAGAAAAGGAAGAAATGGAGAACCCCAGAGTTAGTAGAAGGAAAGAAATCTTAAAAATTAGGGCAGAAATAAATGCAAAAGAAACAAAAGAGACCATAGCAAAAATCAACAAAGCCAAAAGCTGGTTTTTTGAAAAGATAAATAAAATTGACAAACCATTAGCCAGACTCATCAAGAAACAAAGGGAGAAAAATCAAATCAATAAAATCAGAAATGAAAATGGAGAGATCACAACAGACAACACAGAAATACAAAGAATCATAAGAGACTACTATCAGCAATTATATGCCAATAAATTGGACAACGTGGAAGAAATGGACAAATTCTTAGAAAAATACAACTTTCCAAAACTGAACCAGGAAGAAATAGAAAATCTTAACAGACCCATCACAAGCACGGAAATTGAAACTGTAATCAGAAATCTTCCAGCAAACAAAAGCCCAGGTCCAGACGGCTTCACAGCTGAATTCTACCAAAAATTTCGAGAAGAGCTAACACCTATCCTACTCAAACTCTTCCAGAAAATTGCAGAGGAAGGTAAACTTCCAAACTCATTCTATGAGGCCACCATCACCCTAATACCAAAACCTGACAAAGATGCCACAAAAAAAGAAAACTACAGGCCAATATCACTGATGAACATAGATGCAAAAATCCTCAACAAAATTCTAGCAATCAGAATCCAACAACACATTAAAAAGATCATACACCATGACCAAGTAGGCTTTATCCCAGGAATGCAAGGATTCTTCAATATTCGCAAATCAATCAATGTAATTCACCACATTAACAAATTGAAAAATAAATGCCATATGATTATCTCAATAGATGCAGAGAAGGCCTTTGATAAAATTCAACATCCATTTATGATAAAAACTCTCCAGAAAGCAGGAATAGAAGGAACATACCTCAACATAATAAAAGCTATATATGACAAACCCACAGCAAACATTATCCTCAATGGTGAAAAATTGAAAGCATTTCCCCTAAAGTCAGGAACAAGACAAGGATGTCCACTTTCACCGCTACTATTCAACATAGTTCTGGAAGTTTTGGCCACAGCAATCAGAGCAGAAAAAGAAATAAAAGGAATCCAAATTGGAAAAGAAGAAGTAAAACTCTCACTGTTTGCAGATGACATGATCCTCTACATAGAAAACCCTAAAGACTCCACCAGAAAATTACTAGAGCTAATCAATGAATATAGTAAAGTTGCAGGATATAAAATCAACACACAGAAATCCCTTGCATTCCTATACACTAATAATGAGAAAGTAGAAAACGAAATTAAGGAAACAATTCCATTCACCATTGCAACGAAAAGAATAAAATACTTAGGAATATATCTACCTAAAGAAACTAAAGACTTATATATAGAAAACTATAAAACACTGATGAAAGAAATCAAAGAGGACACTAATAGATGGAGAAATATACCATGTTCATGGATTGGAAGAATCAATATAGTGAAAATGAATATATTACCCAAAGCAATCTACAGATTCAATGCAATCCCTATCAAGCTACCAGCGGTATTTTTCACAGAACTAGAACAAATAATTTCAAGATTTGTATGGAAATACAAAAAACCTCGAATAGCCAAAGCAATTTTGAGAAAGAAGAATGGAACTGGAGGAATCAACTTACCTGACTTCAGGCTCTACTACAAAGCCACAGTCATCAAGACAGTGTGGTACTGGCACAAAGACAGAAATATAGATCAATGGAACAAAATAGAAAGCCCAGAGATAAATCCACACACATATGGACACCTTATCTTTGACAAAGGAGGCAAGAATATACAATGGAGTAAAGACAATCTCTTTAACAAGTGGTGCTGGGAAAACTGGTCAACCACTTGTAAAAGAATGAAACTAGATCACTTTCTAACACCACACACAAAAATAAACTCAAAATGGATTAAAGATCTAAATGTAAGACCAGAAACTATAAAACTCCTAGAGGAGAACATAGGCAAAACACTCTCCGACATAAATCACAGCAGGATCCTCAATGATCCGCCTCCCAGAATACTGGAAATAAAAGCAAATATAAACAAATGGGATCTAATTAAAATTAAAAGCTTCTGCACAACAAAGGAAACTATAAGCAAGGTGAAAAGACAACCCTCTGAATGGGAGAAAATAATAGCAAATGAAGCAACTGACAAACAACTAATCTCAAAAATATACAAGCAACTTATACAGCTCAATTCCAGAAAAATAAACGACCCAATCAAAAAATGGGCCAAAGAACTAAATAGACATTTCTCCAAAGAAGACATACGGATGGCTAACAAACACATGAAAAGATGCTCAACGTCACTCATTATCAGAGAAATGCAAATCAAGACCACAATGAGATACCACTTCACACCAGTCAGAATGGCTGCGATCCAAAAGTCTGCAAGCAATAAATGCTGGAGAGGGTGTGGAGAAAAGGGAACCCTTTTACACTGTTGGTGGGAATGCAAACTAGTACAGCCACTATGGAGAACAGTGTGGAGATTCCTTAAGAAATTGCAAATAGAACTGCCTTATGACCCAGCAATCCCACTGCTGGGCATACACACCGAGGAAACCAGAATAGAAAGAGACACATGTACCCCAATGTTCATTGCAGCACTGTTTATAATAGCCAGGACATGGAAACAACCTAGATGTCCATCAGCGGATGAATGGATAAGAAAGCTGTGGTATATATACACAATGGAGTATTACTCAGCCATTAAAAAGAATACATTTGAATCAGTTCTAATAAGATGGATGAAACTGGAACCAATTATACAGAGTGAAGTAAGCCAGAAAGAAAAACACCAATACAGTATACTAACACATATATATGGAATTTAGAAAGATGGTAATGAGGACCCTGTATGCAAGACAGCAAAAGAGATACAGATGTGTAGAGCGGACTTATGGACTCTGAGGGAGAAGGAGAGGGAGAGGGAGAGGGAGGGATGATTTGGGAGAATAGCATTGAAATATGTATACTATCATGTAAGGAACGAATCGCCAGTCTATGTTCGATGCAGGATGCAGGATGCTTGGGGCTGGTGTATGGGGATGATCCGGAGGGATGATGTGGGGTGGGAGGTGGGAGGGGGGTTCATGTTTGGGAGTTCGTGTACACCCGTGGCAGATTCATGTCAATGTATGCCAAAACCAATAGAGTACTGTAAAGTAAAATAAAGTAAAATGGAACCTCTAAAAAAAAAAAAATTAAAAATAAATAAATAAATAAAATGTGAAAAAAAATAAAAAATAAAAAAGGTAATATTGACACACTTAAGTACAGTTGATTCATTTTCATGGCCCCAGAGATGCTGAAATATATATGACTAAAAGTGATAATGAGAAAATGATTTAAAATGTGTCAAGAGGCAACTCTTCATTTCAGTCAGTTGTGTATTTACATGTGCATGCATGTGTGCATGGATATGCAACTCCATGGTTTTATTAAAAAACATCATTTCATAAATAAGCCTTGTAATTTTTAACAGCTGAAATTATATCATAAATACATTATGTTGCCTTAAATTTTTTCTACCCTAGCACAGGAATGATTTAAATAGTAATAAGATTACTGATATTGTGTGTGGGGGAGGGGTTGAGGAGTGACCCTATACAGTGACCTTTTATGGCCTTCCATTGCTCTTCAAATTCCTTGATGTTATTTGAGGTTTCTCAGGGAACTCTTATTGATGGACTTTTATGCTCTGTTACTTAACCATTTGATTCCTTAGATTCAAAGGAATTTGACTTGACTTGATTCCCTCCTCTTTTAGTGTAAAAGGGGACTGAGTTCTAACTCAGATAAGATGGTTTTGGGGGTACAGTCCACCATATTTTCAGTTTGCTGACCTTCTGAATAAAGTCATTATTCCCCGCCCAGCAACTTGTCTCTCAATTATTGGCCTGTTGTGTGGAGAGCAGTAGAAGTTTAGAATGTGTACTAAAGGAACAATGCAGTTTTCCTCAATTTTTAAAGATGTATTGCTCTTTTTGGCCACATGATGCAAAGAGCAGACTCAATGGAAAAGACCCTGATGCTGGGAAAGATGGTGGGCAGGAGAAGAGGGTGACAGAGGATGAGATGGTTGGATGGCATTACCCACTCAATGAACACAAGTTTGAGAAAACCCTGGGAGATAGTGAAGGACAGGGAAGCCTGGTGTGCTGCAGTTCATGGAGTTGCAAAGACTCGGATTCGACTTAGCAACTGATCAATGAAAGTTGCTCTTTTTAAAGCAATGGTTAGTAAACTCTATCAATTTCAAAATTTAAAAAAAGGTATTGACGGAATTTCCCATCACATACCTTAGTCCTCCAGTCTCAGACTGTAGGTTTTGACCTTGTGTCTCTGGAACTGAGCCATGTGGTTTGGCCTTCCAGCTGAATGAAGAACAAAGAAGAAAAGTTGTGATACAGGATGTCACTGTAAAATGGCACGTTTTCCCCAGGGATAGTTTTGTATTTCTTATTTTAGTTTTCAGTACAGAGAGAAAACCAGAAAATTTTCTTGTTTTCTTAAGATGGTTAAATTATTCTAATGGCAGGAAATGTTCTGCATCCAATTACCGCCCTAGAGGAACACTTCAGAGACCCAGGTTCCCAACCCCTGAATTGCCAGGAGCAGGACAGGCAAGAACCTGCTGACAAAACCATTTATTTATTTATTGCATTTGAAAATATGTGGGTTATTTTCAAATACCTTTTGGTATTGATTTCTCAGATAGTTTCACAGTAATAAGAGAGCAGGCCCTGTATGATTTTAATACTCTTTATTTAGGCCATGAAACTTTTGCACCTTGTTTTATGTCATGTTCCAGTGTCTCCTGGTTAATAATCTATGGGAACTTGAATAAAATTTGTATCCTGCTCTTGTGTGAAAATTGTATAAGTCTTAATTATATTGAATTGGTTCACAATTCTTTTCAGGTCTAGTATATCCTACTTTCCTGTCCATTCTATTAATTTTTGAGAGTTTAATATTGAAATTCCAACTAAAAATCTTAATTTGTCTACTTAAAAAATTGTAATATACAGCGGAACTAACTACTTTCAAAGCCTCATGTAAATGTGTTGTCATACTTTAGTAATTTCAAAAATTTTTTAAAGGAAAATAAAATCTTTATTGAAACTTTTCTCCTTGTTAGGAGGACATACCCTAGTTTCCAACATACTGGTCTACAAAGTTACAAGGTTTGCCTTAAAAGTGCAGCGGGGTGACACAGCGACCTGGGAAGGCCGGCCACCTCTGCCTGCATGGCTGCGTGGAGCCCTGCAGCAGCAGTGCCTCTGGTCCGCGGAACCCACCAGCTTCCTCCTCTCCGCTGTGCTAAGTGCATGTTTTCCTCGCATCCTGAGGGGGCGGAGCTCAAAGTGACCCAAATCCTCAAAATTTCCAGAAGGCTGTGGGGGAATGTATAAAAATTCAAATTAAATCGGAAGAATTTAAGGAAAAGGGAACTGTCTAGCAGCCAACAGGCACTAAAAGAAGAAATAAAAGGTAGGCAAGGATTGCAAATTTTAAAGACTGTCCCCAAACACTGACCATACCCTGGCTGCCTAGATGTTGTTGCTAAATCACTGGATTAATCTTACTAACAGGGTCTTCCCTTGTGGCTCAGCTGGTAAAGAATCTGCCTGCAATGCGGGAGATCTGGGTTAGATCCCTGGCTTGCGAAAATCCCACGCAGAAGGGAAAGACAACCCGCTCCAGTGTTCTGGCCTGGAGAATTCCATGGACTGTATAGACCATGGGGTCACAGAGTCGGACAGGACTGAGCGACTTTCACTACTAGCACCGTTCTTTCCTCAACACATGACAAAAAGTTTATTTTGTTCATAGACATTTCCATATTGTAATTATAGAAGAATATGCTGTCTATTTAGATGTTTAAGGCAACAAATTAAAAAAAAACAGACTGTAATTTATGAGGCATCCCAGGGCTGTTAAACTCCTCCCAGCCCCTTGCCCCGTCTTGCTTTCGCTCTGCAGACCCCGAGGGTCCTCAACCCGCCCCTTGCCTGCAGCGATCTGCCCAGCCCCCGACCAGGAAGCTACGCCNAAAAAAAACAGACTGTAATTTATGAGGCATCCCAGGGCTGTTAAACTCCTCCCAGCCCCTTGCCCCGTCTTGCTTTCGCTCTGCAGACCCCGAGGGTCCTCAACCCGCCCCTTGCCTGCAGCGATCTGCCCAGCCCCCGACCAGGAAGCTACGCCTTGGAATCCGCGCGTGCGCAGGTTCCTGCGGAAGCGGAAGCCCGCTAGAAAAGGTCGCCGGGCTGCCCTGGTGGTTTTTCTCCTAGTGTAATCGTGTGCTGCGCGCTTAGTCGTCCGACCCGCCCTCGCCATACCCATCTTCAGGGTCCCGCTGGTTCTGCGGAAGTAATATCCCAATACCCCGCCCTCCGCCCCAAATAAACCCAGAGGCTGCGGTTGCAGGTCGAGTATTCGAAATCGCTCTGAGGCTTGTTCTTGCCGGTTGCCTTTCGGCCTTCGGCCGCAGAGACATGGCCTTTCAGGATATTTTCCTGCTTAAATCTTAACTGTTAGTACCTACGCCTGTGCCCTGTAAAGTTCTCGGGAGCGAGGGGTATTCGGGCACGCCCACCTCCACCGCGTCACCCTGTCGGTCCCTGCAGGTCGCATCGACAGCCCTGCTCCGGGAGAAGCCGCTTCCTCTCCCTGGTCCTGGGATTCTGGAGAGTCCGCCCGGCCAGAGGCGCCCCCCTGGCTCCCAGCCTCTCTGTCCTCGCGTCTCCTCACGCCGATCGTTCTGCCCCGCAGGCCTCCCTTCCTGGTCAGTCCCTTTTCCTCACCCCTGGGCTGGACGTGTGANTCCAGGGGATCTTCCCAACCCAGGGACTGAACCCAGGTCTCCCACATTGCAGGTGGATTCTTTACCAGCAGAGCCAATTTTATCAATGTGTGTGAAGTTTTGAAATTGTATATATATGCATATATATATACATCTATTTATATATGTGTATGAATAGCAAGTTTCATAATTTAAAGCAATAGAAAAAGGAAGAAATCAAGAGAGGTGATCCCATCTGGAGACTGGCACATGTGCTGTACTGTACACGGGAGGGGTGGCGAGGGCCGCCATTTTAACAGCAAGAGACTGACAGTGATAAATATGTGTGGTCGGTGAGTCAGAGTGGTCCCGTGCAGAGGAGCTTAAAATGCAAGAAGAGGCATTGGATTTTGTGAGGTCATCTAATGCTCCCAGGTGTATTAAAGCAAGTTGTCAAAACTTGTGTCAATAGCTAAGCTGAGGAATGTTTTTATTGTTGCTATGTATCGATACCTTTTAAGCAGGGTCTAAGATGTGCTTATGTGAGGTGCATTTAAAAGAAAAGAAAAGAAAAGAAGAACCTCAGTCACTAATTCACTTCAAATGATAACCTACTTGAGATAAACTGTAGCCCTAAATGTAAAAGCTAAAACAAACAATCCAAAGAAATCATAGAAGAATATGTTTGTTACTTTAGGGTAAGAAAAGTTTTCTTGTGAGACAAAAGTCACCATCATGGAATGAAAAGTAAGTCAGACTTCATCAAATACAAAAAAGAAACCTTCCTCATAAAACACTGTCAATATTATAAGCAAGCAAGTTACAGACTGTGAGGATGTGTTCATGAAACAAAATATTTCTATCCAGCACCTACAAAGAACTCCTGAAAATCAATAACAAGAAGACAGCTCAATTTTAAGAGGCAAAGGCATGTAGGCACCTCATGAAAGAAAATATGAACTTGTCAATAAGCACATGAAAAACTCTTCAACTTCATAATTCACCAGGACAGCGCACACTAAAAACCCAGTGAGGCGTTATACCTGCTCCGCTAGGAAGTCTGAGACACAGGAGGGTGGCCGTGGCAAATCTGGAAGAACTCCGAGGAAGCCGGCGCCTGCACACGCTGTTGGCAGGAGAGTGAGACAGTTCAGCCACTTTGGAAAGTGTCAATCTCTTGAAGGGTTAAATCCACTTCTCTCTCTGTGTGTGTACGTGTGTGTGTGCGCGCGTGCGCGCACACATGCGCTAAGTCTCCTCAGTCAAGAGCAACTCTTTGTGACCCTATGGACTGTAGCCCAGGAGGCTTCTCTGTCCATGGGATTCTTCAGGAAAGAATACCACTAGCAGCACCTGGGAAGCCTCCCCAGTGACTCCACTCCTAAGTGTGTGTGTATGTCCATGCAAAGCACTTTATAAGACTTTTATAATAGTGAAATCTTGACTGTTGAGCCACACAATGAATGGTTGCTGTTCAGTTGCTCAGTTGTGTCCAAATNGTGTGCGCGCGTGCGCGCACACATGCGCTAAGTCTCCTCAGTCAAGAGCAACTCTTTGTGACCCTATGGACTGTAGCCCAGGAGGCTTCTCTGTCCATGGGATTCTTCAGGAAAGAATACCACTAGCAGCACCTGGGAAGCCTCCCCAGTGACTCCACTCCTAAGTGTGTGTGTATGTCCATGCAAAGCACTTTATAAGACTTTTATAATAGTGAAATCTTGACTGTTGAGCCACACAATGAATGGTTGCTGTTCAGTTGCTCAGTTGTGTCCAAATCTTTGTGACCCTGTCCCGTGGACGGCAGCACACGTGGCTCCTCTGCCTCCACTGCCTCCTGGAGTTTGCTCAAACTCATGTCCATTGAGTTGGTGATGCCATCCAATCATTGCACCCTCTGTCACCCCCTTCTCCTCTTGCCCTCCATCTGATGGAAACGCATCAGAGTCTTTTCCAATGGAATGGCTCTTTGCATCAGGTGGCCAAAGTATTAGAGTTTCAGCTTCAGCAATATTGCTTCCAATGAATATTCAGGATTAATTTCTTTTAGGATTAACTGGTTTGATATCCTTGCTGTCCAAGGGACTCCAAGAGTCTTCTCCAGTGCCACAATTCAAAAGCATCAATTCTTCAGCACTCAGCCTTCTTTATGGTCCAACTCTCACACCCATGCATGACTACTGGAAAAACCTTAGGTTTGAATATACAGTCCTTAGCTGGCAAAGTGATGTCTCTGCTTTTTAATATGTTGTCTAGGTTTGTCATAGCTTTTTGTCCCAAGAGAAAGCATCTTTTAATGGATAAGCTGTGCTTGTTCAAAGTGAAGCAGGACAAAGGCTAGCAGAGTTTTGCTAAGAGGACTCACTGGCCATAGCAAACACCATGTTCCAACAACACAAGAGAAGACTCTACATGTGGACATCACCAGATAGTCAACACTGAAATCAGACTGATTATATTCTTTGCAGCCAAAGATGGAGAAGTTCTACATAGTCAGCAAAAACAAGACAAGGAGCTGACTACGGCTCAGATCATGAACTCCTATAAACCAAATAGACTTAAATTGAAGAAAGTAGGGAAAACCACTAGATCATTCAGGTATGACCTAAATCAGATCCCTTACAATTATTCAGTGGAAGTGAGAAATAGATTCAAGGGATTAGATCTGAGAGATAGAGTGCCTGAAGAGCTATGGAATGAGGTTCATGGCACTGTACAGGAGGCAGTAATCAAGATCATTCCCAAGAAAAAGAAATGCAGAAAGGCAAAATGGTTGTCTGAGGAGGGCTTACAAATAGCTGAGAAAAGAAGAGAAGCAAAAGGCAAAGGAGAAAAGGAAAGATATACCCATTTGAATGCAGAGTTCCAAAGAACAGCAAGGAGAGATAAGAAAGCCTTCCTCAGTGATCAATGCAAAGAAATAGAGGAAAACAATAGAATGGGAAAGACTAGAGACCTCTTCAAGAAAATTAGATATACCAAGGGAATATTTCATGCAAAGATGGGCTCAATAAAGAACAGAAATGGTATAGACCTAACAGAAGCAGAAGATATTAAGAAGAGGCGGCAAGAATACACAGAAGAACTGTACAAAAAAGATCTTCATGACCTAGATAACCACGATGGTGTGATCACTCACCTAGAGCCAGACATCCTGGAATGCAAAGGTAAGTGGGCCATAGGAAGGATCTCTA
>SJYX01002024.1:10097-87866 GCA_006410675.1 Oreotragus oreotragus
CGGGGCGGGGGCGGGGCGAGCGCGGGGCGGGGCGGGGCTCACCGCACTGTCCCCTCGCCAGTGGGGCCGAGGACCGCCACGGCTACATCTGGGACCGCCACTACAACATCTGCCTGGCCAAGCTGCGGCACGAGGACGTGGTCAACTCGGTGGTCTTCAGCCCCCAGGAGCAAGAGCTCCTGCTGACAGCCAGCGACGACGCCACCATCAAAGCCTGGCGCTCGCCGCGCACCGTGCGCATCCTCCAGGCCCCGCGCCCGCGCCCGCGCCCCTTCTCCTGGTTCGCCAGCCAGAAGCGCTGAGGCGCCGGCCCGCCCGAGCACACCCGGGGCCCTTTCCCAGGGCTGAGCGCTGCCCAGACCGCACAGGGGCAGAGCAGCTCGCCACAGGAATGCCTTAGGAAGGGGGCCGGAGGCCGCAGGGAGCGCGGCCTGGCCCCCACCACGCTCGCGCACACACCGCCTCCCACAGCTGTGCCGCTCAGCGCCGGGCAGCCAGGGTCACCTCTGACTGGCCCGGGGTGCACAGGACACTGGGTCCCCTGCCCCCTGCTCCTCACCCACCCCTTTTCCCTGGGCCCGGGCCCTGGGCCCATCAGCACCACATGTCCCCTGGCAGCCCTGTGGGGCCTGGCACTGTTCATGGCCCAGCCTTGCCCAGGGAGCCGGGGCTCCTTCCTCTGGGAGCTGCCCAGCATCAGGGCTGCAAGGCAGGTCAGGCTGTCATGAGCCCAGGGGACCTGCATGTCACTGGCCACCTGTTCAGGGTCTGAATAAACAGTTGGCAGGAGCACAGCACTGACCCAGTCTCTGTGCAGGGAGGGGCGTGGCATCTACTCGGGCCCTTGGTGTGCTTACTGGACCGGGTGGGGGGCCCCGGGCCACACGCTGGAGCTGCCCTGAGCCGACCAGTGGGGACTCAAGTTCGTGTCCCCAGCTGTAGCCCCCAGCACCGACTCCTGAATAGGTCCACTGTGTGCCCGCTCCCCGCCAGCAGGGGGCACAGGAGGAGTCTGTTGGCAGGTGGGCGGGCCAGCTGGTTGGGGAACTGGAGCTCTGCCTGCCTGGGTGCCTGTGGAACCACCGGCTCAGGGCTCGGAGTCCTCAAGGGGTCCTTGGCTGGGGCAGTGGCAGAGCCCTGTGGCGCCTGGCACGTGACTGGGCACAGCAGAGGAGCAGGGGTGGCCCTGGCCCCTCCCAGGGCTCGCCCGGCCCTTGGGTTGGCTGGGGGCGCTGGGGGTGGGGGCTCTGACATGGCGGCAGGCCTGCTGAGCAGCCCCGTGGGGAGCGGCTGTGCTGGACTGTGGTCGGCCCCACACACGGCACCTCAACACAATGGTCGAGAAAGACGTGGACAGGCCCCTAGGGGCCCTCACATCCTTCCAGCCAGAGGCAGCGGTGGGCAGGGGCTGGCCCAGTCACCTGCGGGGTCACAGTCCAGCCGGCCGCAGGGAGACGGGCCAGGCAGGGCCAGGCGCACACAGGTAAGCTAGCCTGGGAGGACTTCAGACCAAAGGGCAATGTGCCCGGAGGAGCCAGCCAGCAGCACAGTGGCTCCCCAAGGACAGAGCCCAGCACCGCATCGGAAGCAGGGGCGCTCACAAATCACATCCCTCGATTTGTCTGCAAACCGCTGGACCCGTGAGAATGGGAGGGGCCCCAACAGCAGCGGAGCTGGGGTGCACTGCCCTGAAGCCACAGTCCAAAGTCTGTGCTCAGCCACAGGCAGGAGCCAGCAAACCCCATGGATGCTACTGGTCCGGAGGAGCTGCAAGATGAAACAGTTTCTGGAAAAGACCAGGGATATGTTTGATTGAAAGCCATCAAGGAAATAATACAAAGCCTGTAAATCAGAGAAGCAGAGCAGGAATTGAGAACAGGCAGAAACTGGCACTTAAAAGGGCGCTGACAGGGACGAGGCACAGCGCCTGGGCTAAACGCTTCACACAGGGACAGGAGGCTGGACCAGGCCCAACTGCTGCGGAGTCAGACAGCGGAAAGCAGAGAAGCAGAAGCGCCAGGACGGGACCAGAGGGGCCTGGGAGGTGGCCCTGCAGAGGAGACTGTCCCCAGGGTGCGAGCAGAGGTCTGACGGAGGGCAGGAGCCCCACTCGAGCCTCCAAGCTCAGCAGGGAGCAGCTCGAGGCCCCGCCCCTCCCGGGCAGAGCGCGGTGGGCCCACCGCCCAAGGCTCTGCAGAGGGGACCGGAGCAGCTGGGCCCTAGGACTGCACCTCTCCCCAGCGCCCACCTTCGATTGCCGGGCCTGGAGCATGGCCGCCAGCCCACCGAGGGGCGGGAAAGGGGGTTCATGAAGCAAACTGAGTGCTGAGAGGCGGGGCGACCCCTGAG
Organism: Oreotragus oreotragus; assembly: GCA_006410675.1. NCBI lineage: Eukaryota > Metazoa > Chordata > Mammalia > Artiodactyla > Bovidae > Oreotragus > Oreotragus oreotragus. The sequence goes on from SJYX01002024.1 coordinate 12,447, forward strand.
GGCTCTGTGGCCCCAGGTGCAGCGCCTGCGGAGAGGCCTGACGGCCAAGACACAGGCGCCAGGTTTCAGGCTGGGGGCCAGACGGGGTGCTGGCAACCAGGCCAGAGGGAGCAGCTTGAGAAACAGCCCTTGCAGGGCTTGCGAGGCCCAGGAGCCCCTCGACTGTGGGGCTGCTCCCGAGGATCTGACCCAAGGCCTGGTGAGCTCACAGAGCAGTGCCTGCATCCCCACCCAGGGCTGGGGTTGCACACACACAGGGCCCGTCCAGAGAGGAGCGTCTGTGTCCCCACCCAGGGCTGGGGGTGCACACGCAGGCCATCCAGAGAGGAGGGTCTGCATCCCTGCCCGGGGCTGGTGGAGCACGCACAGGGGGCCTGTCCAGAGAGGAGGGTCTGCGTCCCTGCCCAGGGCTGGGGGTGCACACACACAAGGGGCCCATCCAGAGAGGAGGGTCTGCGTCCCTGCCCGGGGCTGGTGGAGCACGCACAGGGGGCCCGTCCAGAGAGGAGGATCTGCGTCCCTGCCCGGGGCTGGTGGAGCACGCACAGGGGGCCCGTCCAGAGAGGAGGGTCTGCGTCCCTGCCTGGGGCTGGTGGAGCACACACACAGGGGGCCCGTCCAGAGAGGAGGGCTTGCGGGGGACAGCAGATGTGGGCCCAGCCCACAGGTTGCGGTGGGACCATGAGCCTGAGCCTAACCAGACCCAGACCAGATGAAGTCCATGTCGAGTCTAATGCACAGCCAGCCACCTAGAACGGGGGAAAGAGACGCCCGGAGGTGCCAAGCGTGTCCGCGTGAGCAGATGGGGCTTGGCAGCTGCTGAGACGCCTGAGCAAGCTTCACGTGCCACGCCGCAGTTAGGGCAGATGTGTCTCAGCAAAGAAACAAACTCACTAGACAGACTGGGCAGCAGGACGAAGTCAGAGGAGAGCCGGCGAAGGCGGCTGGGGGCAGGGGGCAGAGGGCAGTGGGAGCAGGTGAGGGCAAGCGCGGGCCTGAGGGCTGTGGGCAGAAGGGAGCGGTTCAAAGTAGCGGCTGACAAGGTCCACACATCTGGTGAAGACAGAAACCTACAGGCTGAAGAAGCTGGGCAGGACTCGGGGACAGCACGCACACCCGGACACGAGTAACCAGAGGTGACTGGAGACAGAAAGGCACTGGCGGCGCAGAGGAGACAGCTCGCCCAGGGGACGGCGCGTGGGGCCGTGGGGCCCTCCCAGAGACCCGGGGCCGCGGGAAGCAGCACTCTGGGTGGGCACACTTGGCTTGCAGGACCTCCACTTCCAACTAGGGATTGAACTTGGGCCGTGGCGGTGAAAGCCTGGAGCCCTAGCCGCTGGCCCGCCAGGGAGGCCCAGAAGCAGCCAATCTTCCGAGTGCTGGGCCGAGGGGGACAGCCCGGAACTGTCTGCAGTGGGAAGGCCCCGCTGTCGGGCCTGGTGGAGGCGCTCTCCCGACAGGAAGGACACGGCGACCGACCAGGGCGAGGCAGCCGGCCCATCAAGCAGACAGAGCCGCCCCACACGTGTGCAGCGAACAGCAGAGCCTCAAAACCCGCGCGGCAGAGACGCGGCAGAAGAGACCGCCGGAGGCCCGTGCTCCTCTCTCAGCGAAAGGTGAAGCCAGTCGGCAGAGGCCGGCGGAGACAGCCGAGCCCTGCCCGGTGGCTTCCTGGGTGGCCCAGACGGAGTCACACACCGGGAAGTTTAGAATGGAGAACGGATCCTCTCCGAGTCCTGGAGGCTCAGGAAGGGGCTCACGGGGCTGGCAGGGCCGCTCCCGGCAATGTGCCCTCCCGGGCTCTTCCTGGGCTTGCCCGCTGTTTCCGGGGCTCTGGACGCAGCGCGCGCCCTGAGCCTGCACTCACGCTCTGCTCTGCTCGTCCACAGGCTCCGGGCATGCTGGGTTGTGCCCAGCCTAGCGCCTCCCTTTAATTTCTCTCTGTAAAGGCTGTCATTCCAAACGAGGTCACACTCTAAGAAGTACCGAGAAACAGCACTTCGTAGCTTTGGGGGAACACAATTCAACCCACGACCACCAGCCATGAATCTGGCACATACAGGACGTGCCCCTCACCGACCGCAGCAGCACAAACAGGTACGGGACTTCAGGCACTTCCTCCAGCCAGGAGGGATCCTGCCGAAGCTGCGAGCCTGTGTGCAGGGCTGGGCGGGACGCAGGGCGGCAGGGACGCCCCGCCAGCCCCGGAGACGGGCGCGGGCTGGTGTGTGTCTGTGGGAGCAGAGTGGGGAGGCGACAGACAGCGGGGCTGGCGTTCACACCCCACCGTGCTCAGCACGCCAGGCTCTCCACCTGGGGGCAGACAAGGCCCCGCAGGGGACGCGGTGCACACGTCTCACGTGGGGGAGACCACACACGGAGACAGAAATTACACACACAGCAGAGGGCCCAAATCGGCGCGGGCAGCACCTCGGCCAGCTGAGGCAGCGTGAGGCGGGGGAAGCAGGACTCCGCTTTTCTGCAATGCCTCTTTTTAATTAAAATACGTAACTCGAAACGTGTACACGGTTAACTCTGGGCACGGAGTTGATAACTCTCCGTGCTTTGCTGCTGTTTAACATCTCAAACCCAAGCGGGGAGAGCGGCGGTGCTGAGGGAGCCTCCCCGTCCTGAGGGGTCTCCGAGGACCTGGCCCTCGAGTCTTCCGGTCACGGTCACGAGCGCAGCCGGGTGTGGACAGCCAGCGGCCAGGACCTGTGCCCGGCCGGGGACCCCAGGGCTGAGGCCCCGACAGGGCCCACCAGCTGCACCCCGTGCTCAGGCCACCCAGGCTCGGCCGCTGTGAAGGGAACCCCCAGGGCGGGCGAGGCTGCTCCTGGGGCGACTCCATATCAGGCCCCCAGTGAAGACAAGGCCACCGGCACCTTTCAGGCCTGGGGCCCTGCTCTCCACATCAGGCCCTGGTGAGACCTGAGGGAGGGGAGCCGCCCAGCAAGCAGTCTCCCAGGAGAACAGCCGACCTCCCGGAGGCCCACGGTGTCCGGGAGCCACAGGACACTCAGGGAGGTGGCCCGGATCACCGCCCCCAGGGCCGGAGCCAGGACAGCACTCCGCGCAGAGAGCTGAGGGTCTGCTGACACCTCCCCGCACGGACGGGGAAGTTGGCGTGCCTCTTGGCAGGGCCGGGCACCCCCACACCCTGCAGGGCAGCTGACACGGGGCACCCCCCGCGTGCAGCCTGCCAGGCTGGCCCAGCAGGGCTCTCCTCCGAGCAGCAGCCAGGCCCGAGGCTGACCCTCCTCTCCCGGGCTCCTTGCCACGGCCGCCCTGCTGCGGGCTGAGGGCTCCAGGCCTGCAGGGCACACCCGCCAGGGACACACAGCCCGCAGCCCGGCCCTGCTCAGGACGGGCCCTTCAGGACTGAGCTCAGCAGGCGCGCAGGCAGCGCAGGGCCACGCTGCGCGCGAGGCGGCTAGAGCCCGGTCAGGTCCACGATGGCCTTGATGAAGATGGCGTCATCACGCACGTAGGAGTTCTTGGCCTCCATCTTGGAGACGGGGCAGAAGAGCGGGCAGCCGCTGGCGATGTTCATGTCGCTGACTGGCCTCTGGAAGGAGGACGAGGTCACGTCGGGCCTGAAGGCGTCGATCACGTGCTCCCGGTTGTTCTGGTCCAGCAGCATCAGGGTCACCTGGGAGGAGAGCGCCCGGGGGCAGCAGGGGGGTCACGGCTCCGTGGTCGGCTGGGCTTGTCCCTCTGTGCCCATCCCAGCCCGTCCACGGACAGAGGCCCGAGGCTGGCGCCGGCGCGTGGCCTGCGGGCCATGGGGCTTCTCTCTGAGAACACTTGTCTCACGGGCGTTTTCTCAGCAGGAGCTCCCAGCTGCCCCGGCCCAGGAGCAGCGCTCCCCGGGGAGAAGCCCGACCCCACCCCGCGCTCGGGGATGCCACATCCTCCGCGAGGGACACGGGGCTGTGCGTCCCCTCACTTCCGTCCTGACCTAGACCCGGACCTGGGTCCCTGGCTCAGCCCGGCTGCCCGCTGCCCTGGCACCCAGCTCTCTGAGGCGGCCCTCCACGCACCTTCTGGTTGAAGGGCCAGCGCAGGAGGGCATCGTGCGGGCCGCGCATCAGCACAAAGAAGAGGGACAGGTGCGTGCCGCGCCCCGTGCCGTCCCCGTTGAGGTAGGCGCGCAGGCACATCTTGTAGCCGTACCTGCTGGTGTAGAAGGCTGCGGGGCGGCGGGGTGGGGGCGGTGAGCCGGGCCGGCCACGCGGCCGCCCCACAGCGCCTGCCGCTCAGCCCGGGCTCGAGGAGGGGCCAGCCACCGGCGCAGACACAGAGCGCGCAGTAATGCGGCCTGGACGTGAACCCTGCTGGCCCTGATGCTGGCCAGGGGGCTCAGGCTGGGTCAACGTGCAGCTCACAGGCTCTGGGCAGAGGGCCAAAGTCAGCCACCCCTGGTCTGGACGAGCCTCCCGTCCAGCAAGGAGCAGAGGGCTGAGCACTGGACGCAGCGGGGGCTGACGTGTAAGAGTGAGGAGGGTGAGGAGCAGGGAGCAGGCCTGCAGCAGACTCCAGCCCGGGGTTGGGGGCGGGAAGGCCCAAAAGAGCACCTGGGGAGAAGATGGCAGGCGTGCGGCCGGCCACGGCTTCCTGGCGCTTCCTGGAGAAGTCCGAGATCTTCCAGACGAACACGCCGTCGAAGGTGGACGCCTCCGTCTCAAGGATCTTCTGCTCCAGGTCAGCCAAGGCCAGGTCCTTCAGGCCGAGGCTCCTCTCCAGCTGCTGCACCTGGGGGCGTGGGGCCGTGAGGGCGGGCCTCCGCCAGGCCCTGGGAGACCAGCTTCCGGCCCGCACGCACGAGCTTGCGGCAGAGCTCCACGCCTGTCCCCATCTCCAGGACAGCCCCTCGCCCAGCGCCTCAGCCTTCCTGGGCTCAGCTGCCACAGGTGGGTTCCGTGCCCCCGAGACCCCCACCCAGGAGGAAACACACGTGGATGCACACAGGCAGCCAGCACGGCCCCCGCGGCCAGCTCTGCCCCGTCGGGCGAGGGGCCCAGAGGGGCGATGCCGGGAGCCAGCACGGGGGATCCCACCCGTGACAAGGTCACGCGGGGGAGACCTGGCAGGCAAGGTGGGTCAGGACTCGAGGGCCTCCCTGGACCTGCTCGAGCAGCTCCCCCAAACCAGACTCGGCCTGCCTACTGCTCACTACAGCGTGCCTCTCACCACCTCCTGATACTGGCAGGGGGCCAGCCCCGGCACCTTTCTCTGGAGAAAATCAACTTAGGGCTCTAAGTTGATAGGTCTCCTGGGCATGAAAGGAGTATTTCAACTGAAACCCCCGTTAGCATTCTAGCTTTCTTGACAGGTTTTTCCTTACTCTTACAACTAACGCACAGGATTGTTCACAAACTTCCCAATCATGAAAGGCACGGGAAGCCTAAATATCCTAAGAGTCCTAATGGGCACAGAGCCCTTTAAGGGGGAAAATTCTTAGAACAGTGCTGGTGAAGGGCTTCATCACTGGGCCAATGCCTGCTGCCACGGCCCCGCACGCCTTACCCACTGTGCACCGGGGGCGCATTAGGGAACACAGCTGGAAAGCAAGAAAGACAAGCGGTAGCCTTGGAATGAACCACATCAGAGCTTTCAGCTGATAAGGTGTTTCTTGGTTGTGACCCACTGCACCTTTGCGCCGGAGAATGTAGCTCTGTTTAGTACTTTCTGAGGCTGACATGGAATGGAAATATACAGAAAATAAACACTTCAAGGGAAAACAAGTTTTCTGGTTGATCAGCCTTTATCAAAAAAGGGTCATAAAATGTCAACAGGCCTCTAGGCCAGAAGATAATGTACATAAGACCCTTGTTTATGGAAAGGCACACTAGGACCACAGCCTTGTCTAACTCAATGAAACCAAGCCATGCCCGCGGGGCAACCCAAGACGGGCGGGTCATGGTGCAGAGAACTGACAGAACGTGGTCCACTGGAGAAGGGAATGGCAAGCCACTTCAGTATTCTTGCCTTGAGAACCCCATGAACAGTATGAAAAGGCAANGGTCATGGTGGAGAGGTCTGACAGAACGTGGTCCACTGGAGAAGGGAATGGCAAGCCACTTCAGTATTCTTGCCTTGAGAACCCCATGAACAGTATGAAAAGGCAAAATGATAGGATATCAAAAGAGAATCTCCCCAGGTCGTTAGGTGCCCAATATGCTACTGGAGATCAGTGGAGAAAAAACTCCAGAAAGAATGAAGGGATGGAGCCAAAGCAAAAACAATACCCAGTTGTGCATGTGACTGGTGTTAGAAGCAAGATCCGATGCTGTAAAGAACAATATTGCATAGGAACCTGGAATGTCAGGTCCATGAATCAAGGCAAATTGGAAGTGGTCAAACAAGAGATGGCAAGGGTGAACGTCGACATTCTAGGAATCAGCGAACTAAAATGGACTGGAATGGGTGAATTTAACTCAGATGACCATTATATCTACTACTGCAGGCAGGAATCCCTCAGAAGAAATGGAGTAGCCATCATGGTCAACAAAAGAGTCCGAAATGCAGTACTTGGATTTGATCCTTACTGCATAAAATTTTCTGGCATCTAACAAAGCTGTCCCCATTTTCCCACGGTGGAGAACATTAAAAATATTCTTTATGACTCCAGTCCTTTTTTCTCTCTGGGAAGACAGATTTACACTTCTCCAGCACCTGGTAATTAAGTAGGGTCATGTGACCTGCTTTGGCCAATGAAAGCATTGGAGAACCAATGCAAATATTCCTTGTTCTCTTTCTCTTCTAAAGCCTTCTGTGGAATGGCCCCATCAAAAAAAAAAAAAAGGAGCTGTTCAGTCAATGATGAACAGAGCCCCATTGTTACCAGTATTAAATATGTAATATGAATGAGAGGTAAACGTAGGCTCCTTTAAGATATCAAGATTTGGGGGCTAAACTGTTACTGCAGCAGGATCAAGTCTATGCTGACTAACATAATCACCATCTTGGGAAAAAGCATCATCCTGAAAGCGTAACTCAGAAACGTGTTTAATCTTTTAGGGACTCAGCTCTCTAATGGATGTCCTGAAATCTAAATGCAACTATATTACATAGTAGTTTCTGAAGTGATTAGATTCAATTGGCAGGTATCACGAGTTACCCCTGAAAACCAGAAGTTGGAAGGCGCTTTCTCCAGGAGCTTACCCAGCGCTCTTGTTTCCCCAAAAATGTTAGTATAAGGGTCTCCACACTCACCTGCACTCCAAGAGCTTATGTATAAAGAGACGTTCAAGGTGAAGAAGACAAACTCGACACCGGAGCCCTGACTTCAGCTGCTGAATGATTCAACAGAAGTGGCCACACTGACCCAGCCTGCTCTTAATAACTCCCACAGCATGTACTGCCCAGAGGCCTCTGGGCTTGTGAAGGGTCAGCATCTTAGAAAGCCAGTAAGTATCCAACCCTGAGGGAGAGGTCACACTGTCTATATCTTCGCCAAGAGTTTAATTAGAAAATGCTGCTGTTTGTTAAGTAAACACTCATGCATTATGAAGCACACCATCCACTCTGCACAGCAAGGTTGGGACCTGAGTCCCTGACTGGGCAGAAAGGATCTTCCATCTCTGGGAACTTCCCTCGTCAAGCCCAGCCAGAAGGTCACCAGAAAGGACAATGGGTCAAATGCCCGGCCTATTGTTCAGCTGTCAGTTAGGGGATAACACTCTGCAGGAGCTATAGTCTGGCTTTACCAGAGCAGTTTCATCGATGAGGTACCTCTGGTTCAAGTATGGGGGAAAACAGTCCATGAAAGGAAAGACAGACCATATTAGGACACAGCAAGATTACCTGTGGCTTTCTAGCCTAGCTCCACCCCACCCTTCCCCAGCCAAAGGCCTCTTATTGGCAGCCAGTGCTTTCAGAAACTCAGATAATTCATTTCCAGAAAATAGTTCCTGAGGGTCTTGCTCTGAAGCATTGCAGGACATGCGAAAGTGAGGAAGAAAGTTCACAGCCCATAAGGTGGTCACAAATAGCTACTGTAGAAAGAAACTGCAATGTTCGCTGTTTCAAGAAACACATAAACCAGTTGCTGTGGGCGGGGCGGGGGGGTGGTGGTGCGGGCAGCATTTGGGCAAAGGCTTGGGCTCCCCTACTGCTTACTCAACCGCCTCCCACCAAGGCTCTCCAAGATGCCTCCAGACCCTGCTCAAGTCCTCCAAACTTGGAGAAAGCTTTTACTTACGCAGTATCATCTGTGTCAAACAGCGGTGATTACAAAAGCAGATAATGTACTACCCCAGCAAGCCCATCCACTGGCTCAGGTACCACATTCTGCGGGTGAAAGTGTGCGATGCCCAGAGTGGGTAAGGAAGCACTGAGACGGGCAGAAGGCTAACCTGTGGGTTCGCCGCAAGCCGCCCCCTCGTGGCACATGGGCGCCCCAAGTGGCTGGTAAGATCTGGACCCTGATGGACAAGGCCTTAGGGAAGTGGGCTGTGGGGCTAGGGTGAGCACGAGCCTTGGGAGGAGCCTCAGGACCTCCAGCCTCTCCCCAGGGGGAGGCCCACCTGCGTGGGCATCTTGCGGAGCCTTCACGTGGCGCCCCAGCCTCCACCCTCCTCGGCTTCCTCCGCTGTGTCTGGGGCGGTGCTTCTTGTGCTCCTGAGCACTAAGCACCCAGAAGGCAGGCCTTCAGCATCGCTCTGGGAACCCCAGCCTGATTTAAGGTCCCGATACACCAGGGACCTTCGGGGCCCTGGGGACCCTCTNGAGCCTTCACGTGGCGCCCCAGCCTCCACCCTCCTCGGCTTCCTCCGCTGTGTCTGGGGCGGTGCTTCTTGTGCTCCTGAGCACTAAGCACCCAGAAGGCAGGCCTTCAGCATCGCTCTGGGAACCCCAGCCTGATTTAAGGTCCCGATACACCAGGGACCTTCGGGGCCCTGGGGACCCTCTAGCTCGGCTCCTTCTACAGCCCCATGTCAGGACCCCCTGGAAGCATCGCACCTCTCCATCCACATACTCGCCTGCCGGGGTCATTCTGAGCGAGATCCTCCTGAAAAGGCTGACTACACCGAGGCCTTCTGAGGGTACCCTTGGATGCCCCATAAGCCCGAGAGACCGGCGAGGTCACAGCTGCTGCTCCCAGAGGGCCAGGTGTGGCTGCCCCTACCCTGGCTGAAGGGGTGCCCTGAGGCTTGGGGTGCCCTCTGGTCTAAGACCCCAGGAGCTCGGGCTGCGCCCCACCTCCACTGACTCTTGAGACCCTGGAACGGCTGGAACCCTGGCCCCCAGCTGCCTGGAGCCGACTGTTCTAGAAGAGCTTTTCCTGAGTACCCACTGTCTCCGCCGCCAACATAGAAAAGCATCTATCACTTTATGTGCTTTGTTTTTATTCTTGATACAATTGAATTTTTCACCTTAAATCCACATGTATATGTCTATAGGAGCCCAACTTGTAATAAAGGGTTAATGAAGAAAAGTGAATGTTGCTCAGTCCTGTCCAACTCTTGGAGACCCCATGGACTATTCAGTCCAGGGAGTTCTCCAGGCCAGAATACTGGAGTGGGTAGCTTTTCCGCCTCTCCTGGGGATCTTCCCAACCCAGGAATCGAACTGCAGTCTCCTGCATTGCAGGCAGATTCTTTACCATCTGAGCTATCAGGGAAGCCCTTGGACTGCAAGGAGATCCAACCAGACCATCCTAAAGGAAATCAGTCCTGAATATTCATTGGAAGGACTGATGCTGAAGCTCAAACTGCAATACTTTGGCCACCTGATGCAAAGATCTGACTCCTTAGGAAAGACCCTGATGCTGGGAAAGATTGAAGGAGGAGAAGGGGACGACAGAGGATGAGATGGTTGGATGGCATCACTGACTCAACGGACATGAGTTTGACATGAGTTTGAGTAAGTTCTGGGAGTTGGTGATGGACAGGAAAACCTGGAATGCTGCAGTCCATGGGGTCACAAACAGACACAACTGAGCGACTGAACTAAAGAAGAAAAGAAAAAGATGGATAATGCCAACTACTGTCAAGGTTGTGGCAGTGTGGAACTTTTCTTTAGGCATAGCTGGTGGGCGTTAATATAGCCTTTCTGGAAAACAATATGGAAGCTTCACGTGTAGCTCCTCTAACCGAGCAACACCACTCCTGGGAATAAAACCTCAAGAAGTTCTCACTGGGCTCCCCAGGTGGTGCTAGTGGTAAAGAATCTGCCTGTCAATGCAGGAGACATAAGAGGTGTGGGTTGGATCCCTGGGTAGGGAAGATCCCCTGCAGGAGGGCAAGGCAACCCACCCCAGCATTCTTGCCTGGAGAATCCCATGGACAGAGGAGCCTAGTGGGTTGCAGTCCATTGCAAAGGGTCGGACACGACTGAAGCGATTTGGCACTCAGTCTCTCACTGGGCACCGTGTAAGGAACAGTTGGTAAGAGCAGAGTGGGAACAGTGAGAAGACAGTGGATACATACAGGGGGACGTTGTGCCGCTGCTGGGAAAGGAGAAACTAAATAAAACACATGGCAACGTGAGAAGATCTTAAACATACAGTTTTGAATGAAAACAAAATATATCGAATAACAAGCACATCGAGCTCAGCTGATGAGTACATCAAGAGGCAGAACCAGTTGCTATTAACACAAATTTAAAACGCATAACAACAAATTCACATTGCATATCTTACTGAGGCAGAAGCTTATTTAAGGATATGGGTTCGATCCCTAGGTTGGGAAGATCCCCTGGAGAAGGGAAAGGCTACCCACTCCAGTATTCTGGCTTAGAGAATTTCATGGACTGTATAGTCCATGCGGTCACAAAGACAGACACAACTGAGTGAGTCACTTCACTTCACTTTACACATATTTTAAAACTACACACACACACACATGCTTTAATTCTCTGCTATATGTAACAGAGAACAGAAAGTCTGATTAAAGATGAAGGAGGAAAATAAATAAAACCAGGGAAGCCTTGCAGTGTCAGTGACTGTGTGTTATACACTCACTTTCTTTACCAGAGGTCAAAAAGGTAAAAAATATTTTGCTTGACTTGGGCAAAATATGAGATCTGTGTCTGAACTAAATTTGTACATTGTGTGGTGTAGTGGTTTAAGAGATCAGGCAGTGATGGCAGAGAGACCTGCTTTTGAATTAGAGCCCTACCGCTTATTAACCGTGTCTGCAAGGATTAAGAGGAGATAATGTATGTAAAGCACTTATCACAGTGCCTGCTGCAAAGCAAGCAATAAGTAAATGGTAGCTATTCATAATAGGTAATGTAATTTATCATTATTTTTTTCTATCCCCCTTCTACTTTAGTGCACACACCTTGAAACATTTTACATGGTAAGAAAATCATCATAAGCTTCTTATTGGCTTATGGTTTATACGCTCCCTACATCCAAGAGATTTGGAGGAATTATATATGATTAATCAATAAGAAAAACAGAATGACAGGGATAAAAACAGAGCAGATGTCCTCTAAAAGAAGATGGAAAAGTAAACATCAGCAAGTACTCGCACTGAGCTGGTGACTGTACCTTGGTACAGAATTGGGCCCAAGAGCCACGGTAGCAGAGGTAGAAAGGGAATGGTTTTGGCTTTGTAGCCTTCCTTTCATGGCAAGTGAAACTGACAAAAGCCTTTTCAGAAACATACTCTGCCTATATATTCCATCACTTGGGTTTTCACATGAGGACTATTGGATAACATGGAACATAACACCTGCAACAGGTATGCCAAAGACAGAAAGCTCCACCTGAGCAGGTGACTTCATGCATTGAAGGCTGAGCCATAACTGTTCAGGAAAGGGGAAGGAGGGATGCTAAAATCCTATGCTTGGGTCTCTTGCCTTTTGAGAATCTAACTAAATCCAGGGAAAGAATGTGATGACTCTGGAAGAACAGTTGTTGAACATGACCGTTAAGACCATCCTTCTCACATAGTATAAGAGTCTAGTTCCCAGGCTCTGGAGCCAAACCACCTGCTTCAAATTCTGCTCTGCCACTTACTAGCTCTGTGATCTTGGGAAACTTACTTGGCCTCTCTGTGCCTCAGTTTTTCCATCTGTAAAACAGGGGTGACAGGTGCCTAAATCATAGCCTAGCCGTGAGGGTTAAATGAGTCTTCTTAAGCCACTTAGGACAGGGCAGGGCACATGGCAAGCACTACATGAGACATATGGGCACATGCTAAGTAAACGAACAAATAAATGTCACATGTGGTAGACAAGCCTGGGAAAGGGGCTGAACTGCAGTCCATTCCGACTGAATGACCTAACAAGTACCTGGAGCACAGATACTCTTTGATGCTTTAAGTACCAGCCATGAGGGAGGCAAAGGGGTCTCCTGTGAACAGAGAGACGCTGAGCCTGTATCCTCACACATATAAAATATACCCCTTTTACCAGACACTGGAGAGAGATGGAACAATCACAGCAACCACGGTGATCCTGTAACCGTCATAACTGAAGGCCACATGGTGCCTGGACTTTGATGCCTTTCAGGTCTCCTCCATTAGCCCCATTCTACCAATGAGAACGCTGAAGCTCAGAGAGGTTAGGTGACTCCTTCAAAGCCCCACAGCCTAGTACATGTCCATCACTTCGGCTCAAAACAAGTACTGTGCTCTTTCCGCTAAATTGTACCTCCCCTTCCTTACCCAGGCACAGGGGTGGGGGTGCAAGAGGAGCATTAAAATGGGAGGTCTCATTTTCAGAAGATATCTCAGAAGATAAGAAGCTCAGTATCATCTTCTGACGAGACGCTCAGTCTCCGTAATTCTACTCCTTAGGGTCTTTGAAAATGAAGATCAGGCCTTTGTTAGCACAGAGGAGGTTAAAGTTGATTTATCCCTTTCTGTTTCTAGTGCAACCAAGATGATGAATGATATTAATATGCCAGGCGCACTCATGGCAAAGACTCTCCAGAGAGCACCATTAGGATACGGGTGGGCGGAAGTGATACTGTTTCAGCAGTAACCCCGAATCTGATCTAATTTAAATTTCTGGTTAACCTTTGGCAAAATTTAAGAATGTGAGTTAGTATTTACTAACATGTGACTTGTGATTGATTATGACACACCAACATGTTCCAGCAGCAAGACTGATAGCTGCTCGTTTAGGAAACTCCAGGGAAGTTCACACCCAAGCACCCATTTCCTTCAGAGTCCAAGCACAATCCTTATATGACACCTTCTAAGATTTCGTTGCGTTTTCAAGAATTTTGGAGTTTCAAGATGAAAAATGGAAAGGCTGTCATGCTATCATTTGTTAGGAAATTAAAGAATAATTTCCAGTTTAACCAGCCTCTTGGCATGTATCAGAGGATAGCTGTATGGATTAGTGGTGGCAGAAAGCCTGGGCAGGTATTGGAAAACCATCACTTCCCCTGCATTCTCCTTGGGAAATGGCCTCTACCCACCTAATCAGTAAGAGTCTGGGCTAGAAGGGAGTTTTTCGCCAATGAGTGCAGGGCAGGTCCATGTGGACGCACACATAGGAACTCTCTCCTTGGAAAGAGCTCTTGAGTTCACATCCAGGTTCACAGTCTCTCGTGTCAACATCATCAAAATTTAACATCTTTCCACAACAGCCAATTGCATTATTCATTTTGTTAAAGACAACCTCCAAATATGAAACAACAAAAGAATAATTAAAGACATAACTTCTTCTGCTTTAAGACACAGGTCTGTTTTCCTTGCATGACACTGAAAAGAATATTATTCTTTCTCCAGGATCAACAACATTCCATCATTGGCCCTTAGTGATGTTTCCTTCTGAGTTGCTAGTTTAGCTACATGATATGTACCTAAGATATATATGTAACAGGAAATAAAGTTCAGCCAGATAAAGTGATCTGCCCAAGATCACAAAGCATGGTGCCTGTCCAAGTCAAGGGTTCCTTCCTGTGAGCCACACGTCCTTGGAACAGGGCAGCTCTGTGCCACTTCCCACCCCTCTTCCCCCTGTTACACTAGTGACAGAGGATGAAGGATGCTAAGGGATAGTATTAGCATGCCTGCTTGGCAAACCAAAAAAACATAAGTAAATAAAGTGGAACCAGAAGTCCAGGGCTTTCAGGCCAACTCTGTCCCTTCTTATTTGTAAACCTTGGGAACATTACCAATCCCAATTTTCCGGCTTATAAAAGAATGATCTTAAAAACTCTGCCTTGCCCAGTGCATAGGGATATTGCTACCGTATAAAGGGGTTTTTTAAGTTAATCCTTCCAGTGCTATTTTCTGTGCTCTATGTACTGGGCACAGCACTGGCCACTATCTTCTTGTGAACCCTCACAAGAGTCCTTGGTGATGGATGCCATCAGGGCCCTCATTGTACATATGAAGAAAAAGAGACACAGACGTGATAGGTGATTGCCCAAGACCACTCAGACTGGGGAGTGGCAGAGTTAAGGGATAAGCCCCATCAGCTCCAGAGCCTGTGCTCTTGACTGCTCTATGCTGTATACATATTAATAAAAGGCTGCCTAAAGAATTTCAAAGAAAAACGTGTGGCTTCCAGTCGATGACTGGAAGGTGAGATCCAGAGACATTAAGTAGACTATCATCCCCCCAGTAAAGAAGCTAGTTTGTTCCAAGTCTGAAAAACCCTGGAAGATAATCCCCCAGACTACGCCTTTGGCTGATGTCAGAAAACTGGTCCACAAAGGCTAAAATGTCAACATCCAGCTCCCTTCTGTTCAAGCTCCAGGTGCTCTGAGCATCCTGAAGGTGAAAAAGGTTCCCAATCAAAGATGATGCTGGGGACCTGGAATCACACACTAGCAGCAAGAGCTGCTGCTGCTCCCAAGGGTGGCCAACTTGAAGGATTCAAAAGTGTAGGAGCTTTTGTTTGATAGAGTGTGTAGAAGTCAGGAGAATTTTACTTTTTTTTCATTTCCGTGGAAGGCCAGATCGCAGAGCCTCTGTCCTCCCAGAGCCCCAGCCTCCCTGAGGGTGGACCAGGGAGGCAGCAGCCAGGCAGTGGAGCTGGGAGGAGCAGAAGCCAGCAGATGGCGCCTGCCCCAGCTCACCCACGGTCACCACACATCCAGCAGCACCTCGGTGGGTCATGACTGCCAAGCTGAGTCAGCTCAACGTGTCCACCCTTCTTTCCTTGTGAGCAACTTGGTCTCCCTCCTAAAATGCCTTTAATTAATTAGGAGGATGCGTCAACATGCCAACAAAATTAGCAGTTTCAATATCTCCCTAAAGTCTGCGGGTTGCAAAGAAAACGAAGGCTTGGTCACTCCCTGTTATTTTTACTCTCTGCCACCCCCCTGCCTTTTGGGCAATCTGTTCCCATCCAAGAGCACCCTTCATCTAGGTCCACACACTCTCCTCTGTCTTCCTCATTCTTTTTTTAAAAAAATGTTACGCATGTCTTCTCCCTTCTCTTTTGAAACCTGATAAATCCCAAGGAGGTTTCATTTACCCACACTCTCCTAACCTTATACCTGCTAGAAAAAGTTGATAAGCTGGTCGCTGTGGGCCCAGCTAATTTGGGGGGCTTATTTGGGCCATGAGTTTAAGGATAAAATTAAACAGGTGATGAAGAAAGAAAAGGCGTGAAATTTAGATAAATTATCCAGGGCAGGGGGAGGTGGGGGAGGGTAGAGAGACAGGATTTGTGACATAGCCACTCAACTCCCTGGATGGACCCAAAATGGAAGTTTTTCCCATGAGCTCATAGATGCTCTTCCTCCTTGAAAAAACAAGCACCATTGTCAAGCCTCCCATGGATGAACGAACTCCTGGATTCTTGCTGATAGAAGCCTGAGAGGGGATAGGGACATAGAACTGAGCCCCTCAGTAGGAGAAGCAAAGCTTCTGGAGCTAAGGTTTGGGAGCAAATACAATCTGGGGACCCCTGCGAAGAGCAGGCCTGGAAACCTGTGGGGACTGCAGAGGGGTTCACCAGCCAGGGCTCTGGTGTTTGGAGAAGTAGGTGAGAAAGAACCCCAGACCGTCACAGCATCACACTCTGCAAAAATGGGGCTCCACACTGGCTACCAGCTCTTCCATATCAGCTGCTCAATACATTGTGGTTGAAATGAATCCAAGACCCCTCAATACTTATCTGGGATCTGCAAACATAGACAAAGGATGGGATAAATAATTCAGACATAAATAGTAGCCTCCATCACCCCTCTTTCCCTCAAAAAGCCTCTGCCTGCAGACATTTTACAGTCTATGTGGTTAAGAAGAAGAATAGTGTTTACTTCATAGGTTGGCTGTGGAAATTAATTCCAATGGTCCTGAGAAAGTGAATTCACAATAAATGTTGTATGTGGTTATTCCCTGCTAGTGTTCGGGACTTCCTGATCAAGTCTGGAGGCAGGCATGTGGGGCTGAGCAGAAACAAGGATGCAGGCTAGCACTTCTGCCTTTCGACAGGTGCGCCAAGGCCCAGGAGTGTTTAGGTTCCCCTTTCCTCAATCATCATTCTGTGTGTTTAGAAAGGAAGTCAGGATTCTGTACTGTTTCCCAGAGGAAGGAAGAAAAGAAACAATCATTAACACCTACTGTGTGCTCACCAATCTGCCAATCGCTGCTTGCTTTTTAGGGAAGGTATAATTTGCCACATGTAACACATCTAACTGAGGACGAGCAAGTTTTAATAGCTCAGCCAAGATGAATCCATTAGTAAGTGGTCAAATTAGGACTGAAATCCAAGTTTGCCTAAATTAAAAAATATATATAGTCTGGGGCACCCCACATGAATGTCACTCCAAGTACAAACGCTGACCTTCTAATCCAGTGTCCCTGGGTGCAGAGCCTGGCTTTTTAAATGGTGCCCAGGGTATCATCACCAACTAGCCGGGTCTGGGAACCTCTGAGACACTTGATCTCCAAGGGCATTTCCAGCCCTAGTATTCTATAATGAGGAGAAAATGTCACTCTCTTAACAGCTGGTGTGATTTTTTTCCCCCACGTAGGGACAGACTTGCCTTTGTTAAAACAAAAAGATGCTCTGATGAGCCTGCTTACAGAAAAGAAGGAAGTGAAAGAAGCTCCGAGAGGGATGGAAAGAGACAGAGGAGAGAAGAGAGAATCAGGGAAGACTGAAGGGGAGAGGAAAGAGGGGAAGAAAGTAGGGGGCAGTGAGAGGGGGAGGAGGCTTGTAAAGGGAATATGGAAGAGGGAGGGAGAGTGTGAAATTTCTTGCGGAAACCAATAAGAAGCCAAGATCTGTATTTGGATTGGAAAGGGGGAAAAACAAAGCATACACAGATAAAAGGGGGAGAAAATACACTGGGAGGGAGTTTTAATTTCATAGGTTCATTCATTCATAAACAGTAATAAAACCAATTTTGATCTTTCAGCTAAAACCAAGAGAGGCTTGAGAATCTCTGGTGTCACTGGGCCCTCCACTTGACTCTGTTGGTCTGTAACGTGGATAAGAGCCTCATTAACTGAGTGTGATATGATATACATGTTGGTGTTCTCATATATATTCTCATCTCCCTTTAACCATCTTAGGAGACAGGTTCTATCTGATCTGTACTATATAGATAAAAAAATGGAGGCACACAGAGGTTGACAGTTTACACAAGATCACTGACACCTTGATTAGTGTCAAGACCAGAGTGTGAGCCCATCCATTCAGACCCTGCAACTCTCACACTCCACCACTGACTCCAAGAGGCTTTACATCTTTCATCTCATTTGTTTCTTATAGCAAAAGGACAGTGTAGATAAGATGCATAATGCCCTCCTCGATTTACAAAGGAGGACACTGAAGCCCAGAGACGTCACGAGAACTGCATAAGGTTACATGGTTAGTACACGAATGGAAGTTAGACTTGTACCCCAGATCTCCAAATCCCGGTGTCCTATGCTACCCCCTGTCTCATTCCCAAGTCATGCTAAGGTCTTTAAGTCAGGCAGAGCTTACCATTCCTTCCATAGAGCAATCTGAAGCTTACTAGTAAATGCCTGCTCACCCCAAAATATCTTCCTAACTGTTGGTTACCCGGTCTGGCATAGTTAAAAAAAAAAAAAAAAGCACAAAAATGATTCCTCTGGTTTTCTTTTAAAATACAATTGCCATCCAAAGAGCAGAAGACCTCTCTGAATGTCCCTAATAATTGTGTGAGTGTAACTTTAGTAGGTAGCCTCCTTTGCGGCATCACACCTCAGCTGCAGCATAGATACACAAAAGGCTAACTGTCAGAGAGCAACCAAGAGAAACAAAAGGTCATGGAGGAAGAAGCCTGCAGGAACAATTCTGTTGGCGGCGCCTTTAGGAGTCCTCTCTAGTAACTTGAAGGATTCTTAGAGGTTCCTATTGTATTGTATTTGTCCAACAGGGAGAAATGAGGGTGATATGGTCGAGGCAACGGGAGCAGCTTGATGTTCAAATAAGATCAAAATAACAGATGAGAGAAGGGAATGGGGCCCAGGATGCAAGGAAGAAATGTACTTTAGTCTAAAAGTTGACCAAGCATNTCTTAGAGGTTCCTATTGTATTGTATTTGTCCAACAGGGAGAAATGAGGGTGATATGGTCGAGGCAACGGGAGCAGCTTGATGTTCAAATAAGATCAAAATAACAGATGAGAGAAGGGAATGGGGCCCAAGATGCAAGGAAGAAATGTACTTTAGTCTAAAAGTTGACCAAGCATCCACACAGTAGCCCCATTCACAGAAGAGAGCTAGAAGGCTAGTGGAATTAGAAAAGGTAAAATTAGATAGCAAATTATAAAAAAGATGTGACCAGCATCACTGCTATCACAGCACTGTATTCATACATTATTTTGTTAATTTAGACAATACTCCCTGGGGTTACAGTGGACCCCACTGAAGACTCGCAGGGGTCACCCGCTGTTCTAGAGCACACTGATAAGGCACTGGTGGGCCGACAGAGGCAACAGACACATGAACAGATACTCATATGAATCAACGCGTAAGCCGCTGGCAGTTTCGGGGGAGACATCTAATGTAGACTGCGAGTGTGAGCTCAGGACAGGTTTCCCAGGGGAGATGGCAACTGATCTTAAAAAATCAGAGTGAGAAAGTGAACAAAGAGAGAAGAAGAAGGGCATTCTGGAGAAAGGGAACACCAACAGCAAAGGCATGAAGGTGAGAACTCCACACAGTTTTGTTTGGAGGAACAAAGACCTACGTGCTAAGTGTAAGACATGGTCCTGAATGCTGTGCAGAGGAAAAAGGGTGAAGAAGACCAAGAGGATGAAACTTGATAGCTTGGGCCTGGCTTCTCTGAATGAAAAAAATAAAATGCACTCAGCCTACAAAAAAAAAGAAAAAACCCTTACCCTCAAATCTTTCACCTTAAGGAACCACCCTTGTTCCGCTGAGGAGAGTCTAATGGAGCTTGTCCTGGGGTCTTTTACTTCCCTAAGTGAGGAACAGGAAGTGATCCAAGCTATGGCGATCAGATACTCCCTTTTTCTAGAATTTGAAACTTGAGAACTACACATAGTTAATTACTGATAGAATAGAGAAAGCTATTGATAACAAATACTTACTTTATAACCATCCAGCTTACAAGTTAACTATAGTACTTAAGTTTCTTGGTATATAATCACAGTATCAGCAAAAAGAGATAATCTTAACTCTTCTGATTTTTATATCAGTTATTTTGTTTTCCTGTTTTATTACCTTGGAGATTCTAGCAAATATAATGGTTATTGTTAACATGGGCATCCGTGAATTCTTCCTAATTTTAATTGAAATGATTTCCATATTTGTCAGATTTGCTATTGTTTCAGTCAATAACCTCCATGTAGCTAAGCAATCATGTCTTATATCCCTTTTACCTAGATTTTACTAAGAATGGCTGCTGAAATGTATTAAATGCCATTTCAGCCTGTATTGATATGATCATTTTTTCTCTTTTAACTAGTTAATGAAAAAGATTATCTTGATAGTTCTCTTCATATTGACTGCATATAAAATAAAGATACAAAATCAATACCTTTTGTCTACCTCAGTAATAGTCACAAAAAATAGAAAAGAGAAAAGTACTTTATTTGCAATATCAATAAAACCTTCAAAATATTTATCAATAAATTTAACTTAAAATGCAGAGGGCAAAACAAAGAAAAACACAAAATATTACTGGAAAATGTAAACTAATATCTAAATGAAGAGAAAGCATATCATCATTTTTTTAATTGAAGGATAATTGCTTTACAGAATTTTGTTGTTTTCTGTCAAACTTCAACATGATTCAGCCATAGGTATACATATATTCCCTTCCTTTTTAACCTCCCTCCCATCTCCTTCCCCATCCCACCCCTCTAGGCTGATACAGAGCCCCTGTTTGAGTTTCCTGAGACATACAGCAAATTCCCGTGGCTATCCATTTTACACATGTTAATGTAAGTTTCCATGTTACTCTTTCCATACAGCTCACCCTCTTCTCCCCTCTCAACTCCATAAGTCTATTCTCTATGTCTGTTTCTCCAATGTTGCCCTGAAACCAAATTCTTCAATGCCATTTTTCCAGATTCTGTATATATGTGTTAGAATACGATATTTATTTTTCTCTTTCTGACTTACTTCACTCGGTATAATGGGTTCTAGGTTCATCCACCTCATTAGAACTGACTCATATAAGTTCCATTTTATGGCTGAGTAATATTCCCCTGTGTGTATATACCACAACTTCTTTATCCACCCATCTGTTGATGGTCATCTAGGTTGCTTCCATGTTCTATCTATTGTATATAGTGCTGCAATGAACAATGGTATACATGTGTCTTAAATTTTGGGTTCCTCAGGGTATATGCCTAGGAGTGGGATTGCTGGGTCATATGATGGTTTATTCCTAGTTTATAAAGAACCTACATACCGTCTTCCATAGCAGCTGTATCAACTTACATTCCCACCAACAGTGCAAGAGTATTCCTTTTTCTCTACACCCTCTCCAGTATTTATTGTTTGTAGACTTTTTGATGATGGCCATTCTGACTGGTGTAAGGTGATATCTCATTGTAGTTTTGATCTGCATTTCTCTTAAATTGAAGAAAGCAGGGAAAACCACTGGACCATTCAGGTATGACCTAAATCAAATCCTTTATGGTTATACAGTGAAAGTGAAAAATAGATTTAAGGGCCTAGATCTGATAGATAAGAGTGCCTGATGAACTATGGAATGAGGTTCATGACATTGTACAAGAGACAGGGATCAAGACCATCCCCATGGAAAAGAAATGCAAAAAAACAAAATGGCTGTCTGGGGAGGCCTTACAAATAGCTGTGAANGTTTTATTAATCTTTACTATTCTTTTATTTCTTTTTCA
The DNA here is from genome assembly GCA_006410675.1 of Oreotragus oreotragus. Taxonomy (NCBI): domain Eukaryota; kingdom Metazoa; phylum Chordata; class Mammalia; order Artiodactyla; family Bovidae; genus Oreotragus; species Oreotragus oreotragus. The sequence goes on from SJYX01002024.1 coordinate 33,678, forward strand.
TTTGCTTCTGCTTGGATCTTTATCCTTTACTTCTTGCAACTAATTTTCAGGTCTTTTTTCCTTCTTTTTCTGGTTTTTTTTAGGTGTAAAGTTAGATTGTCTATTGGATGTTTTTCTCATTTCTTGAGGTAAGAGTGTATTGCTATAAACTTCCCTCTTAGAACTGCTTTTGCTGCATCCCACAGGTTTTGAGTTGTGTTTTCATTGTCATTTCTTTCTAGAAAGTTTTTTTTTATTTCCCCTTTGATATCTTCAGTAACCCGTTGGTTATTTAGAAATATGTTGTTCAGTCTCCACGTGTTTGTGTTTCTTACACTTTTTTTCTTGTAATTGATATCTAGTCTCACAGCATTGTGGTCAGAGAAGATGTTATTGTAAAGTAATTAGCTACCAATTAAAATAAATAAACATATTTTTTTAAAGATGCTTAATATGATTTCAATTTTCTGAAATTTCCTGAGGTTTGATTTGTGACCCAAGATGTGGTCTATCCTGGAGAATGTTCTATGTGCACTTGGGAAGAAGGTGTATTCGTCTGCATTTGGATGGAATGTCCTAAAGATCCATCTCATCTAACATATCATTTAAGACCTGTGTTTCCTTATTAATTTTCTGACTTTCTGATCTGCCCACTGGTGTGAGTGGGGGTGGTAAAGTCTCCTACTCTTATTGTGTGACTGTCAATCTCTCCTTTTATGTCTGTTAGTGTTTGTCTTATGTGTTGAGGTGCTCCCATGTTGGGTGCATAGATATTTGCAGTTGTTATGTCCTCCTCTTGGATTGCTCCTTTGATCATTATGTAGTGTCTTTCCTTATCTTTTGTAATCTTTTTTATTTTAAGGTCACTTTTGTCTGATATGAGGATGGTTACTCCAGCTTTTTGTTGCTTCCCATTTGCATGGAATATATTTTTACATCCTCTCACTTTCAGTCTATATGTGTCTTTAGGTGTGAAGTGGGTTTCTTGTAGACAGCATACATATGGGTCTTGTTTTTATATCCATTCCTCCAGTCTGTGTCTTTTGGTTGGAGCATTTAATCCATTTGTATTTGAAGTAATTATTGATATATATGTTCCTACTGCCATTTTCTTAATTGTTTGTGGTTGATTTTATAGATCTTTTATCCTCTCTTATATTTCTTGACTATATAAGGGTAAATCCCTTTAACATTTGTTGTAAATCTGATTTGGTGGTACTGAATTCTCTTAACTTTTGTTTGAAAAGCTTTTTATTTCTCCATCAATTTTGAATGAGATCCTTGCTGGGAACAGTAATCTTGGTTGTAGATTTTTCCCTTTCAGTACTTTAAATATATCCTGCCATTCCCTTCTGGCCTTCAGTTTCTGCTGAAAGATCAGCTGTTGAGTGTATGGGTTTTCCCTTGTATGTTACTTGTTGCTTCTCCCTTGATGTTTTTAATATTCTTTGTTTGTGTTTAGTCTTTGTTGGTTTGATTAGTATGTGTCTTGGCATGTTTCTCCTCGGGTTCATCCTTTATGGGACACTTTGTGCCTCTTGGACTCGACTATTTCCTTTTCCATAATGGGGAAGTTTTCAACTATAATCGCTTCAAAAATTTTCTCATATCCTTTCTTTTTCCCTTCTTCTTCTGGGACCCCTGTAATTCAAATGTTGGTGCATTTGATACTGTCCCAGAGGTCTCTGAGACTATGCTCAGTTTTTTTACATTCTTTTTGCTCTATTCTGCTCTTCATAATTTATTTCCACCATTTTATTTTTCAGCCCACTGATTCGTTCTTCTGCTTCAGATATTCTGCTACTGATTCCTTCTAGAGTATTTTTAATTTCAGTAATTGTGTTCTTTGTTTCTGTATGTTTATTCTTTAATTCTTCTAGGTCTTCGTTAATTGATTCTTGGATTTTTCCTTTTTGTTTTCAAGGTTTTTGGTCTTCTTTACTATCATTATTCTGAATTTCTTTTCAGATAGCTTGCCTATTTCCTCTTCATTTATTTGGACTTCTGTGTTTCTATTTTGCTCCTTCATTTGTGCAGTATTTCTCTGCCTTTTTTTTTTTTTTTAAACTTATTGTGCCTGAGGTCTCCTTTTCCAAGGCTTCAAGGAAAGTTGAATTCTTTCCTTAAAGAAGGTTGAATTCTTTCTTACTTTTGGATTCTTCCCTCCTAAGGTTGGTCTGGTGGTTTACGTAAGCTTTCTATAGGGTGAGATTTGTGCTGAGTTTTTGTTTGTTTCTCCTGTGATAGGCAAGGCTGAGTGAGGCTGTAATCCTGTCTGCTGATGACTGGGTTTGTATTTTTCTTTTGTCTGTTGTTTAGATGAGGCATCCTGCACAGGGTGTTACTGGTGGCTGGGTCTTGTATTCAAGTGGTTTCCTTTGTGTGCTGCTACTGCTAAGTCACTTCAGTCGTGTCCGACTCTGTGTGACCCCATAGACGGCAGCCCACCAGGCTCCCCCATCCCTGGGACTCTCCAGGCAAGAATACTGGAGTGGGCTGCCATTTCCTTCCCCAATGCATGAAAGAGAAAAGTGAAAGTGAAGTCGCTCAGTCTGTCCGACTGTTAGCGACCCCATGGACTGCAGCCCACCAGGCTACTCCGTCCATTGGATTTTCCAGGCAAGAGTACTGGGGTGGGGTGCCGTGAGTTCTCACTATTTGATACTCCCTAGGGTTAGCTCTCTGGTAGTCTAGGGTCTTGGAGTCAGTGTGCCCACTCCTGAGGCTCAGGGCTTGATCTCTGGTCAGGAACGAAGATTCCACAAGTGTTTTTTTTATGGCATTAAGTGAGATTAAAACAAATATACAAAAACGAGAAAGCAAAGATGAACCCCAGACAAATGGTAGTTACAAAATCAGGATTAAAATAATGGACTATACACAGGTACATACACACCCACGAGCAAAGTCAAAAGAGTCCAACAAAATATACAGAAGATTGACCCGGTGAAAAAAGACAATGAAAATTACATTTACCAGTGACGAACAAAAGAAAGCGTACCATGTTTTAAATGGGAATAGCTCACATGAACGTGCCAGTTGTCCCCAAATTAATATTTAACGTAATATAATTTTAATAAGACTCCCATCAGATATTTTAAGTGAGTAAAAATGAACATAACTTCAGGAAGAATGAATGCCTGAAAACAGTCGATAAATTAATGAAAAAAGTCACTGAAGGGAGGTTTGGAGTATACGATAATAATTATTATAAAACTACCATAATCAAATCAATAAGGAATTATTATAGGAATAGATGAATAGATCAGGGAACAGAACAGAGAATCTAGACAGAGACTTTGGTATATATTAGAATTTAGTAAATGACAAAGTAAGTCATGAATTCAGTGTGAGGGAATAAATTATTTAACAAATGGTCCTGGCTCACTGGTTAGCCAAGCAAGAAGCACTATAATAGAGTGTGGACTTCAGTGCCACAGTCCCTGGATTTAAATCCCAGTCTCACCACTTTATCTACAAGGTAATCTTCAGGGCTTCCCAGGTGGCTCGGTGGTAAAGAATCCACCTGCCAAGGCAGGAGACACAAGTTCAACCCCTGGGTCTGGAAAATCCCCTCAAGAAGGAAATGGCCACCCTTTCCAGTATTCTTGCTTGAAAAATCCCACAGACAGAGGACCCTGGCGGGCTACAATCCATGGGGCCACAAAAGAGTTGGACAAGACTCAGCAGCTAAGCAACAACAACAGCCAAACCTTTAAGCAAGTTACTGGCCTCTTGGTGCCTCATCTTCCTCATCGGGAAAACTGGGTATAAGTAAGAAACTCTGAATTGTGACAAGCAGGGCTTAAAATAGGTAATACATGTAAAGTACTCATGTAACAATGTAGCACATAGTAAACTCTCATGAGGAATAAAATTAACCTGAAACTCCCCCTTACACTAAGCACAGAAATAAATTTCCTGGTAGAATTAAGATTTAATTGTAAAAAGTAAAGCCAAATTAAAAAAAAAAAATTCTTTACAATCTAAAAAACAAATCACATGCTTTAGAGATAGAGCTGGGAGAAACATTCTCTACCAAGACTGGAGACCCAGAAGCTATAAAATTCTAACACAGAGACATTCGACTACATAAAAAAGCAACACATTTGATGGTAAAACATACCCTAATCAAAATGAATAAGTAATAGACTTTGGAAAAACAAGAGAAAAGCCAAACATCTCCACCGAAGAAATGAGCAGAAGCCATGAGTAGTGTTGTCACAGACATGCTCAGCTAAATGGCCCACAAACACAAGCAAATGTGTGCAGATCCACTAATAGTCTGAGAAATGCAATTAAAATGACAATGAGCTAGCGCTTCATACTCCTCAGATTGGCATAGTTAAAAAGAGCAATGGCGCCCATTATTCTCAGGGATGTGTGTAAAGGGTGCGCCATACCCTGCTTGAGGTAGCAACTCGTGACTGTCACACTTTTTGCCATTTTGGAAAGCCTCCATTCAGATTTAAAGAACACATCCCCTTCTATTCACCAAGCTCCAGTGCAAATGCACTGGGACCTATTGCAACACTGGCCAGGGTACATGCTAGAGGGAAAAGCTGGAAATGAACTTACAATCGGTAGGAGAATGCCACATGTGTAATAGCGCCCACAATGGGATATTAGTCACCCACTGAAGGGAGCCAACTAGAGCTCTGCTTTTTGACAGAAGGATTTCCATGAGGCAAAGCTGAGCAAGAAAACAACGTTTAAAGAGAAGCACAGGACAGATTCCAGAGAGTAATGTTCTCAAGGGAAAGAGAAAGAAGAGACTGCAGATTGGCACAGAGGCACTTTCTAAAGCACCTGTAAACTTCTGTCTCTTAATCTAAGGGGACAGCTACACCACGAGTGTTTGCTTTCCTATTCTTCAAACCTTTTCAATACATCTTAAAACCTCCTCTACATTTATTCTATATTTTACAATAAAATTTTCTCTAGAAAGGAAATCAGGATACTAAATTAGCATGTAATTCCCCATTTTATAAAGCATGAGAAACATGTATAGAAGTCTATACAGATAAATTATATGAGTATAGAGGAAAATATGGCAGATATACAAAAGGTTATTAATATAAACTATCTTGGAGGGAAATTAGGGGACCAATATAGGCAATAAGGAGAAGAGAGGGAAATCACACAAAAACGGAAAGGAAGACTGCACTTATAAAAATATTAATTAAATCATGTTTATACATTTATATAAAACTCTGTGTGTTTATGCATAGATAATTAAGAACTAAGATTTGGAAGAGAGGAAAGGAGGGGGCAAGAAAGGAAGAAAACAGTTGAAGTTCATTTCCACCTAGTCTCTAGCCTCCTAGAATATACATCGTTGCACTGAGTTCACTTGCTTGCAGCTGAAGGGTCTTAACATGAAAGCAGGAATATCTCATAGACTTATTCTCGGAGACCTCCTCCCTGCACATGTTTTCTTTTGATTCCAGGGTACCCACTAGCAGCGCAGCCTATTGTTTCTGCACATCCTGGTTCTCCCAGACTCCATCTTCCTTCTAAATTTCACAAGGGAAGAACCAGTTCATCGGTATCACCAGGGTTAAATTGCATCTGCAGCAATGCCAATAAATCATCATCTAAAACTATTATTAAGGGGCAAAACAGTAGAAGTTAGTTTTTAAAATCAAATGGGCTCCTCTGCAGCCTATGAAAGTGCAACAGCAAAAGCATGCTTCGCTGCCAACCTGGGAACCCAACGCCTACACCCAGCCGGCCCTGCAGTCTCTCGGGTGATCTCTCCCCAGGTCATCTCTCCGCTGTCACCTCTGCCCATGCTGCAGCTCAAACCATCTGCAGTCCCAAGTTCCTTGTGGTCAAGACTTGTCAGGGCATACATGTGTATCCTCTCAGTAAGATGGTGAAACTATAGTGCCCCCATCAGCATATCGTTCCCTAAGCTACTTATTGGCTGATGTGTTGCCAGAGAGCCGAATGCTGTCTCAGAAAACTCAGGAAAGGAGGAATAGGTTCCATGATGTTTTCACTAAGGGACCCTAGTCAGTTCTCATTGATAGCCCCTGTGAGCCCTAATTCTCTTGTCTAGGAAAAAAAAAAAAAAAACCAGAAATTCCACTAGACACTCTATATAACCAGAGGACTATTTGAGAATCAAATAAAAGAGCCTGTAGGGAATGCACTTTTCCCAATGATCAAGTTGAATTATCCACCCCATTTCCTTATCCTTAAGATACCTATGTGGCAACAATGTGAAGATGAGCATGGCATCAGTGTGCGGAGGTGCTTGAGGTGTATCAGGCACCTCTGACCCTGCGTCCCGTCCTCTGCCTGCTGTGACACTCCAGTGACCGCTCCTGCAAACAGCTGTGCTTAGGTCTCCCACCACCGCGTCACGACATCCTCTCTCTCTCACTTTGTGCCCTGGGGCTTCTCTGCCACCAGCACGTGGGAAGCACACAGTAACCTGCAGGGCCTATGAGCAAACCAGGGTGTATGAGGAAATGAACGTCCCTCGAGACAGCTGATGACTTCCAGGTCCCACCTGGGCTCCAGGCCTGAGCCCAGGTGGGGCGCCAGAGGGCACAATTGATGTGATCAGTGCTCAAACACATCCCTTTGGGTTATCCTTAGAATATAATTTTAATATTTTGAGAATCCCTATTACCAAGCTCATGACTTCTTCCCCAGAAAAATAATTCACTAAAAGCACAAAGTTTTTGGTACAAACACCAGAAGGACCCTGCAAAACTCATTCATGACATCAGGTCACAAAAGCATTATCCCAGTGGGCTAAATTTAGAGAGATTATAGGAAATGGAAATCTGGGCAGGTTGTCTCCACCCTTTCCAGGTTTATCTGGTTCTCAGCAAATCACAGACAGATCACCTTACCTCAGGGCATCCAGTTTTAGAGAATCCCTAACTGGAAGGACATTGAAGTTTGTGTGCCCCCAAGGTTAGCATGGCCCTCAAAATCTCATATAAAGGCAGACATCCCCAGAATAACCTCAGGCCCCAAGTTTAGCCCTGGAATCAATGTGATGATCCTCTTTAACTCACTCCTATCCTAAGACTACAACATCCTTCTGATTGTTGTTGTTCAGTTGCTTGGTTGTATCCAACTCTGAGACCCTACGGACTGCAGCACGCCAGGCGTCCCTGTCCTTTACTATCTCCCAGACCTTGCTCACACTCATATTGATTTGATTCAGTGATGCCATCCAACCGTCTCATCCTCTGTCACGCCCTTCTCCTCTTGCCCTCAATTTTTCCCAGAATCAGAGTCTTTTTCAATGTGTGGGCTCTTCGCAAAAGGTGGCCAAAGTATTGGACCTTCAGCTTCAGCATTAGTCCTTCCAATGAATATTCAGGACTGATTTCCTTTAGGATGGACTGGTTTGATCTCCTTGCAGTCCAAGGGACTCTCAAGAGTCTTCTCCAACACCACAGTTCAAAAGCATCAATTCTTCAGCTCTCAGTCTTCCTTGTGGTCCACCTCGCACATCCATACTTGACTACTGGAAAAATCACAGCTTTGACTATACCTTTGTCAGCAAAGTGATGTCTCTGCTTCTTAGTATGCCATCTAGGTTTGTCATAGCTTTGCTTCCAAGGAGCAAGGTGTCTTTTAATTTAATCCTTCTGATAAAGAAGGTCAAATAAAATTCTCATGTCCCCTACAAACCTAAGCACATTGACAGGGATCATTATAGGAAAGATTTAATAAGCCCCATTTTTATTCCAACCTACATATTAAGCCTTGGATCTGATGAAGCTAGTTCTGTTCTAACCAGCTCCCTACAGTAATAATCCAGGTATCAAGATCCAGGTATAATAATTCTCTGAAAGCAGCACTTACGCTGGCTTCCTGGCTGTGTGTCTTAGTTTGAGTTTCTTCAGAAGTAAACTTTGAGAGAAGAGTTGAAATGCAAACCACTTACTTGTAAGATGCTGTGGGATGTGACACAAGGAGCAGCCAGCAGCCACCACAGGGTGTATTATCAATCCAGCTGCCACTCAGGGCAAACGGAACTTAAACTCATGGAGGAAAGTCTTAGACTGAATGAAAAATGCTGCCAGCTATTGATCGAGGGATGCTGAAGAAGGGGGCTGTTAATTCCTCTGTACGTCTTGCCAGCGGGACAGGTTACACAGCGGGGTACACAAAGGACAAAAAGCAGAGAAATACATGGGCTGGTAGAAGCCGGGCTGATATGCACCGAACTAATAAGAATAACGGGACATGGGAGAGACTCTGACTGCAACCGCTATACCATAAGATACTCTCAGGTATCAAACTTTGCTCTGAAAATTGGGAATCGTGAGTCTGAGGGGAACATCAAGCAGAACAGGACACGTGGACTCATGCCACAGAAAGTCACCTGGGGATGACACAAATCATGGCTAAGTGCCACTCAGCATCAGTAGCATATCACCACAATCAGCATTTAGTTAGCTCCTACCAGCAAAAAGAACGACACTCAGCAACTAGGCACTTATATGTATGCATTGTCTTATTTAATCCTCAGAACTGACCTACAGGCATTCACGTTCCTTTTTACACCTCTAGAGAGAGACAGTTTTGGAAAATGAAGGCCCTCAAGTTCAAATTGCTTTATTCAACATGATACAGCTAGGAAAAAAAAAAAAAGAACAAAGGCTTCAACTGCCTGCCCTCTTTAAACTACATCATACTTACCTTTGGGTGTGTTAGTGGCTTCCTCTCCTCCCTTTCCTCATAGAAAATGTTTACCACACCCTGACTATATAGCAGGTGCTAGAGTAAACACTGGGACATTAACTTCATAGTCACAGAAATGCTATGATGCGTGCACCCTCATTAACCTCTTTGTACTGCTGGAATAATTAAATCTTAGAAAACCAACTTNTCACATGAACGTGCCAGTTGTCCCCAAATTAATATTTAACGTAATATAATTTTAATAAGACTCCCATCAGATATTTTAAGTGAGTAAAAATGAACATAACTTCAGGAAGAATGAATGCCTGAAAACAGTCGATAAATTAATGAAAAAAGTCACTGAAGGGAGGTTTGGAGTATACGATAATAATTATTATAAAACTACCATAATCAAATCAATAAGGAATTATTATAGGAATAGATGAATAGATCAGGGAACAGAACAGAGAATCTAGAAAGAGACTTTGGTATATATTAGAATTTAGTAAATGACAAAGTAAGTCATGAATTCAGTGTGAGGGAATAAATTATTTAACAAATGGTCCTGGCTCACTGGCTAGCCAAGCAAGAAGCACTATAATAGAGTGTGGACTTCAGTGCCACAGTCCCTGGATTTAAATCCCAGTCTCACCACTTTATCTACAAGGTAATCTTCAGGGCTTCCCAGGTGGCTCGGTGGTAAAGAATCCACCTGCCAAGGCAGGAGACACAAGTTCAACCCCTGGGTCTGGAAAATCCCCTCGAGAAGGAAATGGCCACCCTTTCCAGTATTCTTGCTTGAAAAATCCCACAGACAGAGGACCCTGGCGGGCTACAATCCATGGGGCCACAAAAGAGTTGGACAAGACTCAGCAGCTAAGCAACAACAACAGACAAACCTTTAAGCAAGTTACTGGCCTCTCGGTGCCTCATCTTCCTCATCGGGAAAACTGGGTATAAGTAAGAAACTCTGAATTGTGACAAGCAGGGCTTAAAATAGGTAATACATGTAAAGTACTCATGTAACAATGTAGCACATAGTAAACTCTCATGAGGAATAAAATTAACCTGAAACTCCCCNGGTGCCTCATCTTCCTCATCGGGAAAACTGGGTATAAGTAAGAAACTCTGAATTGTGACAAGCAGGGCTTAAAATAGGTAATACATGTAAAGTACTCATGTAACAATGTAGCACATAGTAAACTCTCATGAGGAATAAAATTAACCTGAAACTCCCCCTTACACTAAGCACAGAAATAAATTTCCTGGTAGAATTAAGATTTAATTGTAAAAAGTAAAGCCAAGTTAAAAAAAAAAAATTCTTTACAATCTAAAAAACAAATCACATGCTTTAGAGATAGAGCTGGGAGAAACATTCTCTACCAAGACTGGAGACCCAGAAGCTATAAAATTCTAACACAGAGACATTCGACTACATAAAAAAGCAACACATTTGATGGTAAAACATACCCTAATCAAAATGAATAAGTAATAGACTTTGGAAAAACAAGAGAAAAGCCAAACATCTCCACCGAAGAAATGAGCAGAAGCCATGAGTAGTGTTGTCACAGACATGCTCAGCTAAATGGCCCACAAACACAAGCAAATGTGTGCAGATCCACTAATAGTCTGAGAAATGCAATTAAAATGACAATGAGCTAGCGCTTCATACTCCTCAGATTGGCATAGTTAAAAAGAGCAATGGCGCCCATTATTCTCAGGGATGTGTGTAAAGGGTGCGCCATACCCTGCTTGAGGTAGCAACTCGTGACTGTCACACTTTTTGCCATTTTGGAAAGCCTCCATTCAGATTTAAAGAACACATCCCCTTCTATTCACCAAGCTCCAGTGCAAATGCACTGGGACCTATTGCAACACTGGCCAGGGTACATGCTAGAGGGAAAAGCTGGAAATGAACTTACAATCGGTAGGAGAATGCCACATGTGTAATAGCGCCCACAATGGGATATTAGTCACCCACTGAAGGGAGCCAACTAGAGCTCTGCTTTTTGACAGAAGGATTTCCATGAGGCAAAGCTGAGCAAGAAAACAACGTTTAAAGAGAAGCACAGGACGGATTCCAGAGAGTAATGTTCTCAAGGGAAAGAGAAAGAAGAGACTGCAGATTGGCACAGAGGCACTTTCTAAAGCACCTGTAAACTTCTGTCTCTTAATCTAAGGGGACAGCTACACCACGAGTGTTTGCTTTCCTATTCTTCAAACCTTTTCAATACATCTTAAAACCTCCTCTACATTTATTCTATATTTTACAATAAAATTTTCTCTAGAAAGGAAATCAGGATACTAAATTAGCATGTAATTCCCCATTTTATAAAGCATGAGAAACATGTATAGAAGTCTATACAGATAAATTATATGAGTATAGAGGAAAATATGGCAGATATACAAAAGGTTATTAATATAAACTATCTTGGAGGGAAATTAGGGGACCAATATAGGCAATAAGGAGAAGAGAGGGAAATCACACAAAAACGGAAAGGAAGACTGCACTTATAAAAATATTAATTAAATCATGTTTATACATTTATATAAAACTCTGTGTGTTTATGCATAGATAATTAAGAACTAAGATTTGGAAGAGAGGAAAGGAGGGGGCAAGAAAGGAAGAAAACAGTTGAAGTTCATTTCCACCTAGTCTCTAGCCTCCTAGAATATACATCGTTGCACTGAGTTCACTTGCTTGCAGCTGAAGGGTCTTAACATGAAAGCAGGAATATCTCATAGACTTATTCTCGGAGACCTCCTCCCTGCACATGTTTTCTTTTGATTCCAGGGTACCCACTAGCAGCGCAGCCTATTGTTTCTGCACATCCTGGTTCTCCCAGACTCCATCTTCCTTCTAAATTTCACAAGGGAAGAACCAGTTCATTGGTATCACCAGGGTTAAATTGCATCTGCAGCAATGCCAATAAATCATCATCTAAAACTATTATTAAGGGGCAAAACAGTAGAAGTTAGTTTTTAAAATCAAATGGGCTCCTCTGCAGCCTATGAAAGTGCAACAGCAAAAGCATGCTTCGCTGCCAACCTGGGAACCCAACGCCTACACCCAGCCGGCCCTGCAGTCTCTCGGGTGATCTCTCCCCAGGTCATCTCTCCGCTGTCACCTCTGCCCATGCTGCAGCTCAAACCATCTGCAGTCCCAAGTTCCTTGTGGTCAAGACTTGTCAGGGCATACATGTGTATCCTCTCAGTAAGATGGTGAAACTATAGTGCCCCCATCAGCATATCGTTCCCTAAGCTACTTATTGGCTGATGTGTTGCCAGAGAGCCGAATGCTGTCTCAGAAAACTCAGGAAAGGAGGAATAGGTTCCATGATGTTTTCACTAAGGGACCCTAGTCAGAGCTCATTGATAGCCCCTGTGAGCCCTAATTCTCTTGTCTAGGAAAAAAAAAAAAAAAAAAACCAGAAATTCCACTAGACACTCTATATAACCAGAGGACTATTTGAGAATCAAATAAAAGAGCCTGTAGGGAATGCACTTTTCCCAATGATCAAGTTGAATTATCCACCCCATTTCCTTATCCTTAAGATACCTATGTGGCAACAATGTGAAGATGAGCATGGCATCAGTGTGCGGAGGTGCTTGAGGTGTATCAGGCACCTCTGACCCTGCGTCCCGTCCTCTGCCTGCTGTGACACTCCAGTGACCGCTCCTGCAAACAGCTGTGCTTAGGTCTCCCACCACCGCGTCACGACATCCTCTCTCTCTCACTTTGTGCCCTGGGGCTTCTCTGCCACCAGCACGTGGGAAGCACACAGTAACCTGCAGGGCCTATGAGCAAACCAGGGTGTATGAGGAAATGAACGTCCCTCGAGACAGCTGATGACTTCCAGGTCCCACCTGGGCTCCAGGCCTGAGCCCAGGTGGGGCGCCAGAGGGCACAATTGATGTGATCAGTGCTCAAACACATCCCTTTGGGTTATCCTTAGAATATAATTTTAATATTTTGAGAATCCCTATTACCAAGCTCATGACTTCTTCCCCAGAAAAATAATTCACTAAAAGCACAAAGTTTTTGATACAAACACCAGAAGGACCCTGCAAAACTCATTCATGACATCAGGTCACAAAAGCATTATCCCAGTGGGCTAAATTTAGAGAGATTATAGGAAATGGAAATCTGGGCAGGTTGTCTCCACCCTTTCCAGGTTTATCTGGTTCTCAGCAAATCACAGACAGATCACCTTACCTCAGGGCATCCAGTTTTAGAGAATCCCTAACTGGAAGGACATTGAAGTTTGTGTGCCCCCAAGGTTAGCATGGCCCTCAAAATCTCATATAAAGGCAGACATCCCCAGAATAACCTCAGGCCCCAAGTTTAGCCCTGGAATCAATGTGATGATCCTCTTTAACTCACTCCTATCCTAAGACTACAACATCCTTCTGATTGTTGTTGTTCAGTTGCTTGGTTGTATCCAACTCTGAGACCCTACGGACTGCAGCACGCCAGGCGTCCCTGTCCTTTACTATCTCCCAGACCTTGCTCACACTCATATTGATTTGATTCAGTGATGCCATCCAACCGTCTCATCCTCTGTCACGCCCTTCTCCTCTTGCCCTCAATTTTTCCCAGAATCAGAGTCTTTTTCAATGTGTGGGCTCTTCGCAAAAGGTGGCCAAAGTATTGGACCTTCAGCTTCAGCATTAGTCCTTCCAATGAATATTCAGGACTGATTTCCTTTAGGATGGACTGGTTTGATCTCCTTGCAGTCCAAGGGACTCTCAAGAGTCTTCTCCAACACCACAGTTCAAAAGCATCAATTCTTCAGCTCTCAGTCTTCCTTGTGGTCCACCTCGCACATCCATACTTGACTACTGGAAAAATCACAGCTTTGACTATACCTTTGTCAGCAAAGTGATGTCTCTGCTTCTTAGTATGCCATCTAGGTTTGTCATAGCTTTGCTTCCAAGGAGCAAGGTGTCTTTTAATTTAATCCTTCTGATAAAGAAGGTCAAATAAAATTCTCATGTCCCCTACAAACCTAAGCACATTGACAGGGATCATTATAGGAAAGATTTAATAAGCCCCATTTTTATCCCAACCTACATATTAAGCCTTGGATCTGATGAAGCTAGTTCTGTTCTAACCAGCTCCCTACAGTAATAATCCAGGTATCAAGATCCAGGTATAATAATTCTCTGAAAGCAGCACTTACGCTGGCTTCCTGGCTGTGTGTCTTAGTTTGAGTTTCTTCAGAAGTAAACTTTGAGAGAAGAGTTGAAATGCAAACCACTTACTTGTAAGATGCTGTGGGATGTGACACAAGGAGCAGCCAGCAGCCACCACAGGGTGTATTATCAATCCAGCTGCCACTCAGGGCAAACGGAACTTAAACTCACGGAGGAAAGTCTTAGACTGAATGAAAAATGCTGCCAGCTATTGATCGAGGGATGCTGAAGAAGGGGGCTGTTAATTCCTCTGTACGTCTTGCCAGCGGGACAGGTTACACAGCGGGGTACACAAAGGACAAAAAGCAGAGAAATACATGGGCTGGTAGAAGCCGGGCTGATATGCACCGAACTAATAAGAATAACGGGACATGGGAGAGACTCTGACTGCAACCGCTATACCATAAGATACTCTCAGGTATCAAACTTTGCTCTGAAAATTGGGAATCGTGAGTCTGAGGGGAACATCAAGCAGAACAGGACACGTGGACTCATGCCACAGAAAGTCACCTGGGGATGACACAAATCATGGCTAAGTGCCACTCAGCATCAGTAGCATATCACCACAATCAGCATTTAGTTAGCTCCTACCAGCAAAAAGAACGACACTCAGCAACTAGGCACTTATATGTATGCATTGTCTTATTTAATCCTCAGAACTGACCTACAGGCATTCACGTTCCTTTTTACACCTCTAGAGAGAGACAGTTTTGGAAAATGAAGGCCCTCAAGTTCAAATTGCTTTATTCAACATGATACAGCTAGGAAAAAAAAAAAAAGAACAAAGGCTTCAACTGCCTGCCCTCTTTAAACTACATCATACTTACCTTTGGGTGTGTTAGTGGCTTCCTCTCCTCCCTTTCCTCATAGAAAATGTTTACCACACCCTGACTATATAGCAGGTGCTAGAGTAAACACTGGGACATTAACTTCATAGTCACAGAAATGCTATGATGCGTGCACCCTCATTAACCTCTTTGTACTGCTGGAATAATTAAATCTTAGAAAACCAACTTCTTCAAATCACAGATTCGTCAAGTGACAATGCTGGGGCCAGAAACCAGGTCTTTCTAACACCAGAGCGCCAGCTCTTGATCCTTAAACTATTTTGTGTACAACTTAAATTCACACAGTTATGGATGAATGAGAGCCTGCTGTTGAGTGTCTGTTGACATCAACCTGCCATATACTCCAGAGTAAAACAAAGCCCCACATTCAACAGATGCTTTCCCTTCCACTTGCCACCCTCCCTCCAGGATTCCACCCAGTTAACACGAGAACAGCAAAGGGTCAGATACCCTCACATTTGGCAGAAGCAAGGCTGCTCAGCAGTCTCTCCAGCTTCAGGGGAAATTGTCTCTTCTCAGTTACAAAACAAGACAAACATTTCAAGGAATTGCCTCTCATTTTCTTGCATTATTGCTCTAATTTTCTCATTATACACAATTATTAAATGTGCTTTACTACAATTCGATGGTCTTTATAACAAAGGAACAATCAGGCCTGCCCTTGTTTGCATTTGTTTGTGTACATACATGTATGAGGAAGGGGAGAAACTAATCTTTAAAATACAACTATTGTTAATGTAAATAAAAACAACTATTATCATTAAAACTACATATAATTGCCTGCTACAAAACTTACTACACAAATAAAGGCTGGAGCACACCTGTTTCTGGTGAAAAGCAAATTTTTAAAAAGAGGAGAATCCAGCGGTCCTAGTGGGAAATAAAAACGTGACCCTTTGTAAAGCAAAGTGTGATC
Organism: Oreotragus oreotragus; assembly: GCA_006410675.1. Classification (NCBI taxonomy): domain Eukaryota; kingdom Metazoa; phylum Chordata; class Mammalia; order Artiodactyla; family Bovidae; genus Oreotragus; species Oreotragus oreotragus. The sequence continues at coordinate 49,275 of SJYX01002024.1, forward strand.
TAGGAACACTGAACATGACTGTGGGATAGTGATCATCTCAGAATTCTATATGAGGGCCTGGTTTAGAGCTTCACATTTTAAAGAGAAAGTGCCGGAAGCCAGTGTGAGGAATCCCGCCCGTGACAAGGTCATGAGGAAGGAAGCCTGACAAAACGCAAGGACATGATCAGGCTTCAGGGGTTCCCCCTGGTATTTCCTGAGCATGTACCCCCAAAACCAAAAATATGCGGGCCTTTGTACTCTGCTTTTCCACTCTTCTGATATTCTCTGGAAAAAGTCAAACCAGGGCTTTAGCCTTCTGCATTTGAAAGGGATGTTTCAGTTAAACCCCTCTGACAGCTCTCTAGCTTGCCTAACAGGTTCCCCCGGACCTCTTACAGCTTGTGAATTGCTTACAGCCCCCAACCATGAAAGGCACAAAGCTTAAAAGCATCTTAAAGATACAGAGCCTTTTCTAAAGACTTAAAAATTATATTGGTAGAGGGTTTTCACTGTTGACTCAATGACTGCTGCCAGACCTCCATGTTCTTTATCTTTTAGGCACCTGGGAAGATGTTAATCAATGTAATCGGGATGTAGAAAAAGATATATAGTAGTTTTGATGTTAGCAACACTAGACTTTTGAGTTAATTACTTTTCTTTTGTTATAAATCACTGTACTCCTTTTACTTGTTATGAGTTGCTGTATCTTTGCTATGTAAGAATGTAACTTTATTTTGTGCTTTCTGAGAGTGGCACCAGACTTTGGGAAGATCAACACAAATAAGTCTTCTGGTTGACCAACCCTTATCAGAAAAAAGGCTATAAAATGTTAATTCGCCCTTTTGGCCAGAAGATGATGTAAATCACCTAAGACTTGTGTATACAGCTAGGAATGCAGAGAGAAAAGCCTGGTTTTGATAAAAGTCTGGGCTGCTAACGCTGCATAATTTTATATTACCCATTGATCTCTATGTACAATCAAAAAGGTATAAAAGGTCTTCTGAACAATAGAGGCCGGGACCAGTTGCTGGACTGGTTTCCTCTGTGTCATCTCTCTAATTTCAGGCTGAATTCCCATCTGGGGCGTGGAGGCTCGCCATATCTACTTACTTGTCCCAGCTTTTAAGATCCACAAGAGGGGGAGCCCAAGGCAGGGCACCCCCGATATTCAAGAGGGCGCCGGTGGCCTAACGTAGATGGTGCAAGCTCCTTGTCTGGAACTTTATTGGCTTTCCACGTAAACCAAGTTGTCAGCCTCTTTTCTCCACTTAATTTTCCTACTACACTATTTCTTCTTAATCTAATCTTGTATTAATAAATAAATAAGTCTTTCCTCGCCAGTGCCGTCCACGCTTCCAATTTCCCTGGATCCACTGGGGCTGGACCCCGGCAAGAAAGCAAGAACATAAAAGGGCCTATGCCTTGACAGTGATTCAAAACAGGATCTAGAAAGTAAGGTTATGTCAATGAGAACGACCACATTTATCTAGCTCTTATGCATTGCCTTTGCTCCCTACTACCTTACAGAGTATTCTTTATGGATTGGGCTGCCACTCAAATGCACATTACATTCTTACCTCACTTTCTGAATGTGAGTATGACCTCCTCTAAAATCTAATTTAAGAAAATTTACATTTGCATAAAATTCAGTATGGCCTTCACAGATCCAGTGACAATCTGTGATTAACATTTTCTTCCAGCAAACAGGATTTATCTACAGTCATTATTGTCAGTGAACATTTCTTCCTGTTTATCTCAGTTTTGCTAGCAAATACCACCATATGTTTAAAAGTCTCCACGAGGAATCCAAGTTATTCGAAAGAGAGAGGATCAACTTCATGTTGCCTCCTTGTCTCCTTGTGGTGGAGAAAAGGCAAGAGTCTCTAGAAGTCATCTGACTTACATCAGTATCTCCAAAATCTGTGCAGATGGTGACTGCAGCCATGAAATTAAAAGACTCTTACTCCTTGGGAGAAAACCTATCACCAACCTAAACAGCATATTAAAAGGCAGAGACAATACTTTGCCAACAAAGGTCCATCTAGTCAAGGCTATGGTTTTTCCAGTAGTCATGTATGGATGTGAGAGTTGGACTATAAAGAAAGCTGACCACAGAAGAATTGATGCTTTTGAGATGTGGTGTTGGAGAAGACTCTTGAGAGTCCCTTGGACTCCAAGGAGATCCGACCAATCCATCCTAAAAGAAATCAGTCCTGAATATTCATTGGAAGGACTGACATTGAAGCTGAAGCTCCGCTACTTTAGCCACCTGATGCAAAGAACTGACTCATTGGAAAAGATCCTGCTGCTGGGAAAGATTGAAGGAGGGATGAGAACGGGAGGACAGAGGATGAGATGGTGGATGGCATCACCGACTCATTGGACATGAGTTTGAGTGAACTGCGGGAGTTGGCAATGGACAGGGAGGCCCGGCACGCTGCAGTCCACGGGGTTGCAAAGAGTCAGACACAACTGAGCAACTGAACTGAACTGAACTGAGTATCTCCACAACAGGGACAAATAGGCTACAGAAACAATTTGCAAAACTTTCTAACGCATGGCCCCACAAATTCCCGCTTACTCTACAGGGAAAAGGCTGGCGTTGTTTTTTTTTTTTTTCAAACTGCTCTAAACTCTGCATAAATGTGTTAAACTTAACATTGATTCAGCACCTCCTGTGTGTCAAGAACTCTGCTCAGTGCTATAGATGCAAATGATATACTGAGGAAGTATGGAGACAGATTGAGGAAAGCAAATATAGAAAAAGAAAACCATAATTCAATATACTGAGTACAATAGTAGCCCATATGCACAACATCTGACACCAAAAGAAAGCAGGGCAACTAACCCAGCGTGGTAAGGGATGGATGGAGAGAGTGGGAGAAACATCTGGGGGGCTTGCTGCAGAGATGATGCCTGGGCTGATTCTTCAAGGATGAGTGTGAATTAACTAAGCAAACAGGGAAAGGCTAATATTAACAGAAGGGAAAGCCCAAGCAAAGCATGGATTTGAGAAACAGTATTTTAAATAAGGGGCACAATCAATGACTGGGTGTTGCTGGAGGGTAAAGAGTAAGGTAGATTTGATGGGTACAAAGACTGGAAAACTGGCAATCATACTGTGGAAAGCCTTGTACAGATCATATAATATTATCCTATAGCAACAGGGAGGTAATAAGGGTTTTAATCAGATTAGCTTTCCATTTTACATGGGGAATGTGGACGGATTTCCTTTTGCGATATAGGAGGATGGGCTTGAATAGAAGAGGTCCGGAGGAGCGGCTGTCAGGAGGTGAAGGATGCAGTGGAATGGCAAACTACAAGGATCTGAACCATGGTGGTGGAGGCAGGAATACCAAGGGCAAGGTGACAGTGAGAGCAGTCAAGACATAAACAAATAAATAGTAATTGAACTTGGTTGACTGTAGAAGATGTGAAAAGAGGTAGGGTGAAATGTCTGGGTTAGCTAGCTAGATGACAGTGTTGCCACATTCAGAAATGGCAAATACTGGAGAAATAGCAAGCTTGGTGAGAAGACAAATCATTGGCCTAAGAAGGATGCATTGGAGCCAAGAAAAAAGATAATTCAGATTTCAGTGAGCTGAATAATGAATTGAGATTTGGGTTAAAAAAGAAAAAAAAAGAAAAGAAAGAAAGGGGAAGAAAGAATGGGAGAAGAAGAAAGCAAAAAGATTCAAGGTGGGAGCTAAAGGATGAGATATTAAGGGAGGGATATCTGATAAGTGGGGTCATCAGAAAGGCTGCTCTGAGTTTTGGAGTTTTATGGTAGGCTTCCCCGGTAGCTCAGATGGTAAAGTGTCTGCCTGCAGACAGGGAGACCCAGGTTCGATCCCTCGGTTGGGAAGATCCCCTGGAGAAGGAAATGGCAACCCACTGCAGTACTCCTGCCTGGAAAATTCCGTGGACTGAGGAGCCTGGTAGACTACAGTCCATGGGGTCGCAAAGAGTCGGACACGACTGAGCGACTTCACTTCACTTTGGGGCTTCCCTGGTGGCTCAGAGGTTAAAGCATCTGCCTGCAATGCAGGAGACCTGGGTTCGATCCCTGGGTCTGGAAGTTCCCCTGGAGAAGGAAATAGCAACCCACTCCAGTATGCTTGCCTGGAGAATCCCAAAGACGGAGGAGCCTGGTAGGCTACAGTTCACAGGGTCGCAAAGAGTCGGACACGACTGAGCGACTTCACTTCACTTCACTTCACTTCACTTCACTCTGATAGCATGAAGCCAAGTAGAAAGGGAAAAGCTGAGGTGTTATCCAATGGGTGGAGGGGATTAGGTGTTTTGAGAAAAATCCTAGAAGACAGAAGGGACTGATCTTACACCAGAGAGGGAACCGCTAAGCCCAAAGAAAAAGAAATAGAATAAATTAGAAAAAAGTTTTTAAGTTAAGAGAGGGCTAGAGAATTGAAGGAGATACCCTAAAATAGCATCGATTTCCTCATGATTTAGAGGAAGGTTTTCCAACTAAATTGAGGGTTGAAAAGGAGAAATAGGAGAGTGGTGATAGTTTGGAATCATCACTGAAGGAGATGAAGTGGGGAGACCACCACAAACTAGTAAAGTTGAATGAAAATGCTGAGATCCCTGCTGAGGCTGAAGATAACCCTTATTATTTCATGGGATTACAGTGAAGGTTGAAGTGACTGGGTATACATAAAGGCCTGAGAATGATTCTTAATAATCTGAGAATGATTATTCACGTAAAAGCTCTTCCATGTTCATAAGCTTCTCCTGTTCTCATGGTAATCCCATGCCTTTTTCCATGGCTATGCTAGCCATCCTCTGAGCCCAGACATGACCAATATTTGCTATCGTAGTTAACTGGGAGCAAGAGAGGATGGACAGAATCCTAGAATGAGCTGAGGTTGTTAATATATAATGACATGTATTTAGACTACACCTAAAGAGTCAAGGGGGCTTCCCAGCTGGCTCAGTGGTAAAGAACCTACCTGCCATGTGCAGGAGACACAGGAGATGAGTGTTTGATCCCCGGGTTGGGAAGATCTCCTGGAGGAGGAAAGGGCAATCCACTCCAGTATTCTTGCCTGGAGAATCCCCGTGGACAGAGGAGCCTGGTGGGCTACAGTCCATGGGGTCGCAGAGTCAGACACAACTGAGCGACTGAGCTGAGCACACACAGTCAAGGGACAGCCCTTCATTTGAGTTCCCTCAACTAACATAAGTGAGACCATTTCCCCATCCATAAAACTTTCTCCCCAGAAGATTCACCTTCTCGAAAAGAAGCATAAACTATATTGGTTTCCAAAGCGGCCGTGGTATTCCTAATGATGGGAAATCAGTGAACATCAGAGAAGGAGCCTGCGCGGCTTTGAATAAAGCTAACAGAAGACAAAAAGGAGTCTTTAGGAAAGGCAGAGGTGGCGAGGGTGTATCTCCTTTTCCCTAAAAAGGTTTTAATAGGATCTAAGAGTTAGTCGATCTGGCTTTGGGATTTTACAAGCAAATACAATAAAACTTGAAAATCTGGGAAGGATTTATTCTCAAAAATGTGTATATTTCATCAGTTGAGCATTGGCAGACTTTACTTGTTTTCCTAATTTGTGCTCTGGCAATAGGATGACCACAGGTCAAAACCTAAAGCCAATACTCTATGAAGAAATGTGCCAGCTTCCTACATACACTTGGTCACTTGGATGAGGGCCATGCCTAGCACAGGAGACACCTCAGCCATCAGCAGGACACCTACCACTGGTGGTTGCCCTGGAGCATCAAACTCAGAAGATATCAATTTCCATAGCAACCCTTCCCCATCCTCCAGGCACCTGAAAACCAACCTGTAGAAGCCGAAGAGCCTTAACAGCTGGAAGATGCAAGCCTGCCAAGGGAAAAGAGGAATAAAAAGGCTCTAAGTGAATTTTCTTCTGCTAAAAGTGGGTAATTTCCACCACAGTCACTGAGATCCCTGTCCCAGGCCTTGAGTATTTCTTCATTCGGATGTTCAGCACATTACAGATAAAAGGAAACATGATGCCTCTAACCACAGTGGTGAAAACCTCCAAATGCGCCTGGGGCACATCAGCAAATGCCTGGCCTGTTTAAAAAGGCAGGATCCACCATCCTGAGAAGTGGAGTATATGGGTATTTATCAGTCCACATGCAAAATGTCTCCGATTTTTAAAACTTCTTTCATCTCCTTGATTACCCATGCTGTGGTGTTACTACGAAATGCATTGCTTTTTGGTCATTTTGAAAATTCCTATATGAGTTTTAAGAGATACTCAATTTGGAGTGAATGGAATAGCACTGCTGTAATTATTTATTCACTCAGGAAGCATTGTTGGCCTGCTACTTATGCAGCAGAGAACCATGCTAGATGCTGAGTATTCAGTGCAGAGCAAAGCAAAGCCTCTGCCTACGTGACTCTCTTACCCAATCTAGATGCATGTTGTCCTAAATAAAAGTCATCCAAAAAAAGGCTTCCCTGGGTTTCCCTGGTGGCACAGATGGTAAAGAATCTGCCTGCAATGCAGGAAACCTGGGTTCAATCCCTGAGTTGGAAAGATCCCCTAGAGAAAGAAATAGCAATCTACTCCAACATTCTTAGCTGCAAAATCCCATGGACAGAGGAGCCTGGCAGGCTACAGTCCATGGGGTCACAAAGAGTCAGACACAACTGAGCCACTAACACTTTTAATTTCACTTTCAAGAAAAAGCAATGTGGTTCCAAGATGACATTGATGAGTGATGTGATGGCCCAGCATGGGAGGCTAGAAATGCCTTAATGGGGACAGTAATTGTGAAAGAGCCAATGTCTTGAGCAGAAGAGAGTCAACTCAAGGGCTAGCAGATGCTGTAATCCAGAATCCAGGGTTATAGGAGCAGATAAGAGAGGGAAACTGCAGATGGTGATTTCAGCCATGAAATTAAAAGATGCTTACTCCTTGGAAGAAAAGTTATGACCAACCTAGATAGCATATTGAAAAGCAGAGGCATTACTTTGCCAACAAAGGTCCGTCTAGTCAAGGCCATGGTTTTTCCAGTGATCATGTATGGATGTGAGAGTTGGACTGTGAAGAAAGCTGAGCACCGAAGAATTAATGCTTTTGAACTGTGGTGTTGGAGAAGACTCTTGAGAGTCCCTTGGACTACAAGGAGATCCAACCAGTCCATTCTGAAGGAGATCAGTCCTGGGTGTTCTTTGGAAGGAATGATGCTAATGCTGAAACTCCAGTATTTTAGCCACCTCATGCGAAGAGTTGACTCATTGGAAAAGACTCTGATGCTGGGAGGGATTGGGGGCAGGAGGAGAAGGGGATGGCAGAGGATGAGATGGCTGGATGGCATCACTGACTCAATGGATGTGAGTTTGAGTGAACTCCGGGAGTTGGTGATGGACAGGAGGCCTGGTGTGCTGCAATTCATGGGGTCGCAAAGAGTCGGACACGACTGAGCGACTGAACTGAACTGAAGTGAGGGAAGGACAGAGAACTCAGGAAGCAGTTTCTGCTGATTAGAGCTGCAAAGAGAAAACAAAAAAGAACCAGGATGAAGGAATTTCTGTGGGGAGGGAAAAGAGGATGCTACCCAACTAGGGTTCAAGATTCTTCAAAACATTATTTTAACCTAAAACTGAAGGGGTGCTCAAGACCCAGAAAGAAAGCAAGACACTGCTTCTCTCAGGGATGAACAGAACTGGAGAACTCATTTCTACTCGTCACACTCATCTCTCTCCCCAGTTTGTGACAGTCTTCACCGCCTACTGACACCAAGGCACTGGAGTTCGCCACTCTGTTTTATGTCTTTCTAGGAGCCAATGCAACACCTCACTTTCTATACTGTCAAATAGTTCTTTCTACTAAATATAAATGCTACCTGTTGCAACTTGATGGGTCAGAGGAAGACGTGGTACTAAACAGGCATGTGCAGCTCAAGGCCTTACACTTTCTGCCCCGGCACATTTAGCCAGGCTTTATTACGAGCTCACATCCTCCTGACGCTCCTCTGCCACGCTGTGTCAGCTCCACTTGGTGTAACAGGAAAAGCACTGAACTGTGAGTCAACAGACCTGAGTCATTGCTACCAGCTTTGTGATTCTGGACCGCAGTTTCTTTGTGTGGAAAATGAAGTGGTATGACTAGTAGCCTGCCTAGCAGTGAGCCTCCTCTCCAGGGCTCAGACCAGGCTACATCACGTGCCTCACTCATCTTATGCTCAAAATGCAAGGGGTGCCCAAAACACCTCAAGGTAAAAGTTATTTTAATGCAACCCCGGAGAAATTACATGGATGCAAAAGTCCATGATGAATAAAAGCAAAACTTTAAATAAAGACAGGATCCAACTCCGAACTTGCATGCTACTTCCTCACATCACCTCATCCTATAAGATTAGTCTTGGAAAAGAGGACCGCCTGCCTATGGGATTCAGTGATTATCATGAATTCAATTCAAACTACTTCCACGAGCAATTTTCTTTACTACCTTTATCCCAAATCTATCAAAAGTTTAACGAAGGAGCTAAGTCCACCATTTCTTACACTAGGAACTATACTTGGAGGTCCAACATGCCTGATTCTCACACATACTGATTCCACTCTTACCTTTAAAATGGGGATGATGTCAACCTCCCTTCAGGAAGCTGTTGGGAGGATCAAAAGCAAGAACAAGCCACAGAACAGTTCATATTTTGGCAATGACCTAGAAAAGTTGGATGACTGTCTACAGATTGTCTAAAGACGATTGAGAGTTTGGAAACATAAAATAATACAATTCCCTCCTAAGAAAGCAACACAGGATAAGCATTCCACTGAATGGAAGATGTATCGCCTCCATTGAGGAAGGCAAGAAGATCGAGCATTCCTTTTGCCTCTGGGCCAGCAGCTAGGCAAACCAAAATAAGAGAGAGAGACAAAGCGTGATAAGATGAAAAGCTCTCAGCTCATTTAAATTTGAGTTGTCTTTCTGCCATTAACTCCCTCCAACTCACAGAAGAATTTTAAAAAGATAATTTGTAACTGGGAATACTTTGAAAAGCAAAGAAGCTGTAAAAGAAAGTGAATTGAGTTTAATATTTATACAGGGCAGTTCTAATTAAATTAACGCACTCACAGATATGCTAAACAGCAGACAGTTGTCTGATTTTCTTATTATCCTTCTCCTACCAATTAACGCATATTTTTTTAAAATTTTTCAGTTCTCCTTGATCTAATTTTATTTCACAGAGAAGGAAGAAAATTAGCAAATGACAATCTTTTTAAAGAAGAGAATAAATATTGGAAAGCATGTCTTCCAGATAAGAAAGGTATAGTCCTGCAGTCAGTGACAAATAATAAATCAGACTTCAACATGGTGGCTGTTAGGCCTAACAGCTTTATTAGTTCATCACTGACAGAATACTTTCATGCCTGATATCTTATTTAAGTCCCCTGTCCCCTCCCCCAATAGCCAATTAAAGTATTATTAATCCTATTTTTCAGATCAGGAAAACTGGAGCTCAGAGCATTCAGTGAGGCTCAACTCTGGAAGATGACGCAGGAAGGAAGGTACAGGGAGAAGAAAAGGAATGGATTCAGTGTATTGACATTTCCTTGTACACTTTTGGAAGTTTGCCAATAAAACCACAGCATAAGTAGACTCTGGAATTCACGTGTCAAACAAGCAGTTCCTGTTCAGTCCTAGGAGATCCCTTGGATTCTGTTTCTCATGACCACCTCACCACCTCCATGCATAGCCTTCCATTTGGTCCTTACTGAGATGAAATGGCTTCATACAGGCAGGACATAAAACAGAAAGCCCCCTTGGTGGGTAATTCTAGATTATACCAGTAAAAAGCAGTCACCTGAGTTGGATATTCAGGAAGATCAGGAAACATGAAGCCCTTTCCTTCTACAGATTTCATTCAGAGCTGCCTTATCCCCCTTAGCTCAATTCAGTCTGCCCTTCTGTAAAAATGAAATAATTGTAGCTCCTGTCTACTTCTTAAAATTACTGAAAGTATGAAATAAGTGACTAATGCATGAAAAGTGCCCTCCCCAGTGTGGGGCTTATAGTAAACATTTAGTAAATGTTAATTACTATTATTGGATAAGGCAGCAATGTTCCAGTTTTACTGATAAGAAAATGAAGATCCACAGAAACCTAGAACCCAAGGTCACAACCTGAATGAGATAAGCTTGTAAGGCAGCTCAGGGCTTAGGATACAGTGAACCTCAAAGTTAATAATAAGGGAGGTGGGGGTGGGGGCAGAGATCACACTGGAATCCAGTTCTGGTGACTCCAAACCCTGTATCTGCAGAAACGTTTGTATTGTATTGACAGGAGAAAGCCAATTCTCCTGGCTATTGTGCTGTCTGTGCAGGTTTGAAGTCTGAGGCCCAGGGGTCTTTCAAGTCAGGAGAGGGATCGCAGTGCGTGTTCAGACAGCCAGCTGATGTCACCCTGCACGGCAGATGTCTACAATGTCCTGACATGCCTTCTGATCAGATCAGCCTGTTTCTGTTGTTGAGCTGCGACATCCCATAAGATACTCCTCCTCTACAAACTCATCTCTGGGATGCAGCTGTTCGGAGTTTGCAACTAAGCAATTTCACGGTAATCCAGGCTTCCCATGGCTTCTGTCTAACCACACTATCTTTTTGTTTCACTAGCTGCACAAATTGTGTGGCTTGAGCTCTACAAATCAGATGCAGAAAGCCACGAAGAAAGAAGTTCTTTACTAGCCCTCTTTCAGGGCCCATTTCAGGAATGCATCTGGAGAATTTATCACCTAGTCCTACTTAAAACAATGAAGAACTAAAGACCTAGAGAAATCTAAAAATCAAGGTCACACTGCTAATAAGTGCCCAAACCTGGAGAACTCACTACACCACCACTATCTGGATTTCCACTGGTTGCAAGTAAATCTCTCCCAAAGTATTAATTGATAATTGCAGAGTAAGCTGATAAAGGGATTAAGGTTAGACCTCCTTCAGGAGTATTTTAATTTAGAGAGATTTGAATTCCCAACCAAATGGGTGAAGTAATTATGGTATAATGTATGCAGAGGGACTGAAGTACTGGGACAAGTGGTCACACCACTTTACCCCTGAGGTCATTCTCTAGGCAGAACACAGTCCAGGAAGGTCTATAAGAAGAAAAATTTATCATTTATCTATGGTAAATGAAGGATGCTTCTCATCATGTTCTCATTTCCTTGATGACACAAACAAAAGCAAAGTCAAGCTTATTAAAGAACTTTTAATAGCTACTAATTAATGTTGTCAGCACCTAGTCATGTAGGCTAACATGTTTGCAAGGTTTCCTTTACCTTCCATCCAGCCTTTGATTCAGCCCAGAACCCCCTGACCCATACCAACAGTGTACAAACTAGGAGTCAGCTTGCAGACAGAGGAGAAAGACTGCTCAGGTCTCTCCCTACCAAATTTTGAAAGCTGGAAACATTGCTTCCAGATTTTACACATAACTCCAAACTATACAGAGGGCTCTCAATGTCTAAGCATCCCCCAGAACTCAAATTTGTACAAAAATAGAGGAACAGTGTTGATTTTTCCATGTAATATTGGGAGGTTCTCAGAAATAGGAGGAAGCTGGCAAACCTTAGGAAAGATTGTCAGGGAAGTAGATCAGATAAAAAGCTGATAGAATACACACGGTTAAGAGGATTATGCCAAGCGGATTAGCTACCAGGAGAATGCAAAAGGGGGAAAAAATAAAGACACATATTGGAATTATCGTTTCCTCTTCAGACAAACTCACATTCCTCTCTCTGTTTCCTTTCCTGACTCTTAACCCCTTTCTCTGCTCCTGCAAATCTTGATTCATTTTGATGCCATTTTCAGCCACTTTACCTAGGTCCAGAGGACGTTCAAGTAATGGATCTTATTGAGAGAAATAGAAACATCCCAGGCATGGATACCTTGGAGTCAGGAGTCAAACAGAACAAAGAAGTGAGAAGAAGCTAAGAAAGCATGCCTGTGACCTAGCCTGTTCTCTACCTGGGCCTCAGCAATGAAACGGGAGGGAAGGGGCAAGGGTAAACCCTTTAAAAGAGCGATATATGCACTAGTGGTAAAGAATCCGCCTGTCAATGCACGAGACATGAGATGTGGGTTCAGTTCCTGGGTCGGGAAGATCTCCTGGAGGAGGGCATGGCAACCCACTCCAGGACTCTTGCCTGGAGAATCCCATGATCAGAGAAGCCTGGCAGGCTACACTCCATAGGGTCAGAAAGAGTCAGACAGGACTGAAGCGACTTAGCACACAGCTGGAGGACACAGCATAAAGCGATTGCAACCAAATAGATCCGAGAAGGTAGAGAGCCGACTTCCACTAGAAATCTACATCCCTTTCCCAAAATAGCTGGAATACCCCTCCCACTCATTAGCCTATGAAATTAACCGTCCCTATAAAAACTTGGCCACCTGATGCAAAGAACTGACTCATTTGAAAAGACCCTCATGCTGGGAAAGATTGAGGGCGGGAGGAAAAGGGGACGACAGAGGAGGAAATGGTTGGATGGCATCACGGACTCAATGGACATGAGTCTGAGTAAATTCCAGGAGTTGGTGATGGACAGGGAGGCCTGGCGAGCTGCAGTCCATGGGGTCGTAAAGAGTCAGACAGAACTGAGGACTGAACTGAACTGAACTGATCAAAACTTCCAGGAGGAGGAGCCTGGCAGGCTTCAGTCCACAATGTCACAGTCAGACACAGCTCAAGCAACTTAGCACATAGAAGCTGACAACCCAGTACCCTGGGGCAACTCTCACTCTCTGAGATGGCTCACACTCTATCTGTGGAGTGTGTTTCTCTCTAAATAAATCCGCTTCTTATCTATCACTTTGTGTCTCACTGAATTCTTTCTGCAATGAAACATCAAGAACCCGAGCTTCATTAAGTCCTGAAACCAAGTGTGTGATAAAAAAAAGACGGTATGTTAAAAATTAAAAAAATAAAAAAGAAGGTAGGTCAGGTAAGTCCCAATCTGAGTCACATGGTTTCTGTAGCAGCACAAAACGGTATCAACAATAAGCAGAGGACTGGAAACTGACTTGTTGTACAGTGCCAGGGTTTTATGTGAGATAGGAGACAGAGCGTTTGAAAGTGAGGTTTACTGAACCAAAGAATTTACTGTTGACAGAGGTTGCAAATACATTTTTCTAACGTGTTTGAATATAGGTTAGATTCTTATATGGTTCATGAAGTTTCAGAGTGATGTTTTCTATTAACTAACCTGAAGGCAAAAGATAAAGGAATCCCCAAGGGCTAGTCTGCGGACTGGCATAAGAATCACCTGAGAAAACTGTACAAATATGTATTCATATACCCTACCCTCCTACCAAAAGAGATTCCGATTCAGTAGGCCTTGGGTGGAACTCAGTAACCAGTGTTTTTTAATCAGCTCTCCAGGCATTCTGTCATGCAGCTAAGCTTGAGAATTACTGGGTTAGAAAGATGATCTCAAATAGTCCCTCAGGACCCTGGCTCTGGTTCAGTAATTACATTAATAGACATACACATCCTGCAACATGACTTCCTGAAAACACACGGGTGGTTCTCCTCCTCAGTAGATCACTGTGCCGCTACACAGAGGCTTTCCCCACGGTGGTATATCCCTGGAGAGCAGAGCCACATCTAGGTGGAGACATAAACATATTCGATAAAGACAAAGAAGCAAGTTGCGGGAAGACAGCGCAGTGACCAGCAGAACGCCGACCAGTTCTCAAGCCCTGTGTTTGAGGCACATCTTAATGTCAGAAATCACGCAGGAAGTGTACTGCTAGCCGTACGTGACGATGCTGCTGATGATGCTGAGACTAAAGTTCCAAAATCTGTGGATGATGTACTTCTTTTTCCCAGTCTGATTCCCTGGACTGAAAAGGACANTTAATGTCAGAAATCACGCAGGAAGTGTACTGCTAGCCGTACGTGACGATGCTGCTGATGATGCTGAGACTAAAGTTCCAAAATCTGTGGATGATGTACTTCTTTTTCCCAGTCTGATTCCCTGGACTGAAAAGGACAACGGTTAGGCCATGCTTTCTAGTGGAAGCATGCACTGAAATTGAAAGCTCATTCATTTGCGTGTGGCTCTCTCCCTGGCTGTGCAGGAAGCTGACCCACATTTAGAGTCTTGATTGACGTCTGATCTACTGATCACCTTTTGTATTTCTTACTAACCACTACTGGGCACTGCGGTCTCAACACTGGCTAAAGTTAATATTTGAATTAGGGGGTTGAGGTTTGAACCCGAAACCTATGCTCCAAACAAGTTTATTAGAAAGCTGTTGGGAGTTCTGAACACACATACAACTGATAATAAATCAGCACCTCATGTCTTGTTTGGCATCATTCCCTGAATTTACAGCAGCCTCTAAAACCTCACAGGGAAGAGAGATGTCTCAATCAAGGCCAATCCAGGCATTCCCCCAAGCGTTACACAGAGCCTAAAGCACTAAACATATTTGTTGGGCAACCAATTTATCCTTGAGAGCAATTCAACGATAATCTGGGAAACAAGGGCAGGTGCCAAAGTTTTCACAAAGTTTCAACCAGACTTATGGAATGTAATCAGTGCTGTCTCACTGACTATAGATATATAATTTATCAGCCAGTCACACAAAATAAGAATCATTGCCAGACTTTTATGTATTTAAAAATTAATTTGGTTGCAAATAACATAAACCAAGATAAAAGAAAAACACTACAGATTTACATCCTTTTAAAGAATTGAAAAATTGGGGTTCAGGAGTGGCTTGAACCAGGATCTTCAAGAGTATCAATAGGGCTCGACTCTCTTTTTCTTCATTATAACTCAGACAAACTCTTTTATTTCAAATTACTGAGAATGAATCCTACTAATAGTCTCAGGCTTGCAGCCTATATGCCTAACAACTCTTTTGGAAAGAGAGCATCTTCCCTGATGACTCCAGCAGAAAGGTAAAATCAGCTTGGAAAGCATGAAATCTCAATAGCTATGGACAGAACAGGCTACACTGACTGACCAGGTCCAAACTGTGTGCCCAGCCTTATAACTTGAAGTGAATTGGGGTAGAAGGAGTTCCCACCCCCATCAGAAAAATGTAGTTTTTAATATTCATTGGGAAAACAAATTCCATTGCCCAAAGAAAGGGCAAAGATGCCAGTTAGGTAACACAAAGATGTCTACTGCTATAAGAATACTAGGAATTATTCTTCTTATAGTCAACTTATTTCTGATAATAGATTAATAGAAAAGTCTAAGAAAACCAGTGGGCCGACCCTCCTACCTCAAAGAAAGATGAATCTGTCAACAAGTGTCTATTGAGCTTCCTAGTAAAATATGAAGAATCTGGAATTTAGAGTCAGATATGCCGCTATGTCGCTTCAGTCGTGTCTGATTCTGTGCGACCCCATAGACGGCAGCCCACCAGGCTCCCCCGGCCCTGGGATTCTCCAGGCAAGAACATTTCCTTCTCCACTGCATGAAAGTGAAGAGTGAAAGTGAAGTCGCTCAGTCATGTCCGACTCTTAGTGACCCCGTGGACTGCAGCCTACCAGGCTCCTCCATCCAAGGGATTTTCCAGGCAAGAGTACTGGAGTGGGGTGCCATTCAGTTCAGTTCAGTTCAGTCGCTCAGTCGTGTCCGACTCTTTGTGATCCCATGACTCGCAGCATGATTTAAATCCTGACTGAACTATCATGGTTATGTAACATTGGTCAAGTTACTTAGCCTCTTTTCAGTTTTCTTGTTTGCAAAATAATGCAGAGATAACCTATTTTATATAATTGGTGGTTACATGAGATATGGTATATAAAAAAAGTATAGTACATCATTCACAGGAGATTGCTTATAGATATTAATCCTCTGACTTGAATATATTTTCCCTCTACCATTACAGCCTCTTTCTGTGGAAAGATGATATCTAAATCATACCAACCAGATAAGAAAAACCCTACCTTGAAAACCCCATGATATAGGGAATAAACAACAGGGATATCTTACTGAAGTTCTACTTACATCATCCCCCTGCATCGTTTATCTATTCCTCCTTGCTCACATATCAGTGAGATTAAAAACTTGTGGACCACTATCCTCTTTCACAAGACTCCTTCAAACAATAAAAGTCAACAATTAAGCTTCGCCATTCTCTTCTATTGGTCCCCAAGTTTTCTTTTGTATATCCTCAAAAAAATGTATATTCCATCCTTTCTACTTCATCACGATATGTATATAAGCTCCACTCAAAGAGATAGCCTCCTATCCAGCTATATCATTATATCTTACACTGTTTACCATGCACTGTAATTAAAGCTTTTATCAGATTTTATTAAAATACATGATCCATTTCCCCAAGAATAATCTGGGAGTGTTTGCCCCACCCCAAAACCTACATCCATCCCACAAAATAATAGAAGAGCCTATAAAGTGTTGCTTAGCTCCTGTTACTGATGGTTAAATAGTTATTAGAAAAGTCAACCCTGGGCTATAGGTAGGGCATTTCTCTTCCTGCATAGCAGTGGCTAATTAGTTTGCTGTGTATATGACTTTCAAGAAGAGTAAATCTTTCTTCTTTATTTACTTCTGCTGATTAATATCTAAATAGCCCTCATTAAAGTGATAGATGCCTTTTCTTTCTTTCTTTTTTTTTTAAGATGTGTCCTTTGGAGAACAACAGCTGCCAAACTGACCTTAACATCAAAAGAAATGTGCTGAAGGGAGTGAGAGAGTGCTATTTTCTAACTGAGTTTTGCTTTTCAAGTGGACAGGTCTGAATCCCATAAAGGGGCAGAAAGAAAAGATGCTGGAGAGAGCAGGAGGAAAAGGGGGTGGAGGGAGGAGAGAGAGAAAGAAAATAGGTGCACAAGGGAGGATGCAACGGGTCTCCCCTAAATTACTGTATCTGGACCTCAATCACACTGATTGACATGCATTTGCCACTGATAGGAAAATGAGACTCGTTCCCTCCAGCCTTGTTTAGCCTCCAAATGACAAAGTAAAACAATGTCATTCAGAAGCTATAAATCTGGCTGGGGAGAGAGTCCCACTGACAACTTCCATGCAAAGCTATTTAAAAAGGGAAACAGATTAACTTCTCAGCACCACGCTGAAACGCCTGTCTCCCCTTCCGGCTGTGGTCCTCTCAGCCCCGGACCTTCACTGTGGTGACGGGCAGTGTACCGTCTCCCCGCTCTTCAAGGGCACCAGTTGGACAACCATCCAGCCTAACCCATAACCATTCCCAGCCTCATCATTTTCAAACTGATTTCAAAAACAAGGACTATCTAGTCTCGGCATAAATGTGTGAGTAGCCCGGAAGTAATATATCTGTCTTTTACAAATAAGGATGTTGAGGCTTCAACACAAGCTAAATGACTTTACCCGGCTTGTAAGTGGTAAAATCCAGATCTGAACATGGGCCATGTCTTCTGCATCTTCATGCACGCAGCTCCTTTGATACAAAGGCCTCTCCTTCTCCTGGTTCACTAGGAATCTCCTAGTGAATCTCCTTCTTCAAGGCCCTGAACACATGTCATCTTCTCTGTGCATCTTTCCAAACAACCTACACAGCTGCCATCTCCTTAAGCAATTCACATGTGACTTGGTATTTCTCACTCTGCATTATAATTGTTTTTAACCTTTACAAACAGAATAAGGTAAATTCAATGAGGAGAATAGTGATTTGTTATTCTGTTTATCCAGTGTCAGGCACATTATATATGCTCAATTAATGTGTGCTGTGTAAATGAGCTAATGAATAAATGGTCTTAAATTACACATAATGAAAAACCACTTCAACAAAACGCTTCCTAAGTAATCATACAGGGAATGGAGGCAGCCATGGGATGGAACACAATGAACCATTTTCTTGCAAAGACACAGTGATGATCTCAGTAGGCTGGTAGAGGTGGGGACTTCAGTCATACAGTCATGGTTATCACAACCCTAGTTTTCCTGAGTCTGGGTGTTGGATAGAGGAGACCCCTTGGTTTGCCAAGATGTTTTTTAAAAGGTATATATTTCATAAATGGCTCCAAAATTACCCTCCTAGGTTGTTTGCTACTATTAATACTCAATATAATTGTGAGGTTTTTCCAAATTCAAGATTTTGGTTTTGGTCTACTCTGTTGCATAGACAAGCTGCATAGAAAACTGCTGAACTACTCTCTGACACGCTTCAGAAAATTATATACCAGAGCCAAGCTCTGTGTGGAGTAGAAGGAAGCTGGCTGGCTGACTCCTTGGAGAAGAATGACAGTTATGGGTTATGGCTCTTTTTCCCATGACTAGGCTCCTGGTGAAAAATACATCACAGAGAAAAAATTCACACTGATCTAAAGGGAACCCATCACAGGCTGGTCTTACCTCCTGTAATGCTCCAGAATGGACTGTTTTCCTTTTTGAGGTGTGCTTTAGTAAATAAAACAAGAAATTACTCCCACCAACTTCAGGATGTGTCCACCTGTGAACTAATCAGCTCAGGGACTGGATACCTGATCACTTTCTAGCAGAGGAAGAGACAGCGCCCTGCCAAAGGCCTGGCTCCTGGGTGAAATTTTGCTCAGTTCAAAACAGCCTGACTGCTGATTGAAATTTTGCTCCTGGTAAAGCTTGCTCCCATATACATCAAGGATTAAAAAACCAAATAAGGGCTATCATGTCTTTCCCTGGTTACATCCTGAATCAAACCCCCCTGTTTCTGCTGGACCTCCTTGACAGCTCAGAGCCAAGAGAACTACTTCCCACTGGGTCTCAAGTCACCTTTACGTTATTGCTGTGTTCAGTCACTCCGTCATGTCTGACTCGTTGCGACCCCGTGGGCTGCACAAGGCAGGCTTCCCTGCCCTTTACTATCTCCCGGAGTTGGCTCGAACTCATGTCCATCGAGTCAATGATGCCATCCAAGCATCTTCCTCACTTTTTCTCTTTTACTTCGCACATAAAGCAAAAGTCAGATTAAGCACACCCCCTAACCAACTCTTGCTCCTGGAACTCCAGACTGAGATCACCATCTGGAGAGGAATTCAGGTAACAAAGAGTGTCCCTGCCATTTTTCCAGGCGGATGAAACTCCACATAAACTACCATTTCCTCAGACGCTCAGTCTCTTTTCTGTCCTCCTTTTGCTTCACTATGGGCATCACATCGGGATACTTGGTGTAAAGGCCTGATGAGAGACACTGTGTTTTAGATCTTTTTTTTTCCACACTCCATAGATTAATCCTCCATATGACCTGGTTTCCAGTAACTTAACAAAAGCATATTTCTCTGTTTGCAACTCCAGCTCAGATATTCATCAAAGACATCATCCCAGAGGGCCCATTTGTCTAGCCGGAAAGTTTAGGCATGGAAAGTTGGATCTCTGGTTTCTGCAGTGAGAACATATGCAGAATGACAACTTTACAGGTTTGGGGCAAGTTTTTTTTGACAGTCTAAACTGAGAGCCAACATCCTGTATTTCCCACTGCTGACTTAACAGAAAATGAATTGTTAGAGGTGAAAGTTTGATTTTGGATAACTGAATAGCCCATCTGATTGTCCAAGGCATTTTTCTTCATTGCTTGCTTTTCTAGAGTAATTGAACGGAAGGTCAAAACACCTGCTAGAGCTGTAAGTTTGAACAATGAGTTACTGAATGTTCAGGTTTTCACCTATCTCTAAAGAGGAAGAGCAGCTTGTCTGGCAGCTGACCGTCTAGTTTATGAATTTGACTAATGCAATGGAGAGAAAGAGGTGAACAAAATGTGAACTGAAGATAACATGTGAGTCTTTCATTAACAAGTGTAGGGAGTCTGTTTCCATAAAAAGTATGATGACAGGGAAAACAGATATACTCAAAATTCCATCTCTCTGCCTGTGCCTTAACAACAGTGGGGTAGCTCAGCAGACAAGTCTCTCTTACCAAATCTGAGTCACCCACATATACTAGGCAAAGGCACAGTTAGGACAGAATCTATTAAAGTGATGTCCCAGTAGGAGCCTGTTCACCATCACTCAAAACCAAGCATCACTTAAATCAACATATTAAATAACCTAATAACCCTTCTCACTTCTATTCATGAAGCCACTGCCCGCACCTCAGTAAACACACAACAACTTGAACATTTCTACAATATCTACGTTCATTCACCCCCAAGAGCAATAAACCTAAAACTGCATTCAAATAAAACAAAGCTGGACATGGCCTGAAAACCTGGGAAGGTGAAATAATTTCTCACTTGCTGCCTTAAGCTTGATACCACTAAAGCCCAGATCATAAGCCTCTCTGTACTCCACAGAATAGAATTGTAAACAAAAAGGTGGATTAGCCATCATCTAATCCAAAGCCCTCATTTTTCAGACTAAAGAAACCAAGGCCTTGATAATTCCAATTTCTTGTGTGAAACACGGTCTAGCACACAGGTTTCCTGACTCCCAATTTACTGTTATTATATATAAAGCTAGTGATAAGATTTTTGTGTTCTCTGCTAATTTCTCTCTCTACAATCCACTGACTATAGTTATTTCCTGAATTTCAGCTTAGTGCTTTCCAATATTCTACTCTTATCCACCCAGAGAACCCAACTGCTTGTTTGGTTCTCAGGGTCACATTACACAGGTCCTCCCCCAACCTTCTACACTAGCTCCGATCAACGTTCTCTCCGGGGACACAGATCCTGAATCTACACTCTACCTACAGCTGCTGGCCTTGTACTTCCCTTTGACACCCAAGGAACAGGTTGAAAGCCGCGTCACCCATCACTATTTACCAACACTGTCGCTATCTCTGAAACCATCTCAGATTTTCTAGGCATCAGGATTGACCATCTAACTTTTATATCTAAATTTTATCTACATCTTTTATGTTGGAACTTTTCTCAGAGAGCACTAGAGAGCACTATGCCCAGTATTTGTCATTCATTTACTTTATAGCCAGTCTCCCCGCTGCAGCTCTGCCCAATCCCATTCCTTCTCCTCTGTTTCACAGACTTAAATGGGATAAAGGGAAACAAGTGACTGGCACGTGGTGGACACCAGATAAATGTTAGTTGACTGTGAATTTAGTCACATTCCGATTATCTTCTAATACCAGGGCACTATAGTTAGACTTCTTGACATTTTTAACTTAATGGTAAAAACTAAAAAGATAATTTCCTTTTTTAAGCTTTTACTTAATATTTTATATTAAAAAAACTAAAAGGTAATTTCTTTTTTAAACTTCTTTTTACTATTTAATATTACAGTTGATTTACAATGTTGTGTTAGTTTTGGGTGTACAGAAAAATGATTGATTTATAAATAAACATATATCCATTCTTTTTCAGATTCTTTTCTCACATGGGTTATTATAGACTGCTGAGTAGAGTTTCCTGTGCTATGCAGTAGATCCTTGATGATTACCTATTTTATAAATGGTAGTGTGCATTTATTAATCCTAAACTCCTAATCCTAAAGAATGCGGAGCATTGAAAAAGTGAAGTTTTTGGATTGTGGTGCTGGAGAAGACTCTTGAACGTCCCTTGGAGTGCAAGGAGATCAAATCTGTCAGTCCAAAAGGAAATCCAACCTGAATATTCATTGGAAGGACTGAAGCTGAAGCTCCAATGTTTTGGCTACCTGATGCGAAGAGATGACTCATTATATAAGACCCTGATGCTGGGAAAGATTAAAGGCAGGAGGGAAAGAGGGAGGCAGAGGATGAGATGGTTAGATAGCATCACCAACTCAATGAACATGAATTTGAGCACACTCAAAGAGATAGTGAAGGACAAGGAAGCCTGGCATGCTGCAGTCCATGGGGCAGCAAAGAGTCAGACAGGAATTAGCAACTGAACATCAACAACAAGATAATTTCCACAATATTTTGGTTAAAAAAGTGAACGTGTTAGTTGCTTAGTAGTGTCCGACTCTTGTGACCCCACGGACTGTAGCCCGCCAGGCTCCTCTGTCCATGGGATTTCCCGGGCAAGAATACTGGAGCGGGTTGCCATTTCCTTCTCCAAGGGATCTTTCCCACCCAGGAATCAAACCTGGATCTCCTGCATTGCAGGCAGATTCTTTGCCATCTGAGCCGCCAGGGAAGACCAAGAAAAAACTACATGGTAACTCTGCCGACGTGGCAAACACCACGGTGAGTGCTACCACAGAGTGAGCCCTTACTAAGTGCCCGGCACCGCGCCAAGCCTTTCAGCATGCAGTTTCTCACGAATGCTCACGCGCAGCTGGCGACTGGGGTACTATTACTCCCCATTTCACAAGTGAGAAAATGAAGACGGAAGGAGTTTAAGGAATTCACCCAATCTGGATGTTAGAACCTTTGTTCTTGACGACAGTGCCTATGATGTTCTGTTCTAAGACTTTAAAGAGATAAAGTCTGTCTGCATCTTGTATCTTTTCCTCTTCTAGTCCTTATCATCACACACTATCTTCTTCGTCACCCTCACATTTTCTATAAGCTCAAGAGCCTCCTTTCCTGAACTCGATCTTAGAAGACGTTCATCCTCTCTCAGCCTTGGTGGCAGCTCTTCACTGAGCTCTCGCCCATCTGTGCCTGAAGCCAGTCTTTTTCCTCTGTAGGATCTGTATTCTCCAATTACTGAAATCCTCTACTTTTTTTATACAGAACATATAAGGTAACATCTATTTTTTAAAGAACAAAAAATGGGCATGTAGAACCATGTTTAGAATGTAATTATTTAAACTGATTTCTACCAGGTCCCTCCTCGGGCAGAAGGGGCTCCCTGGGGAGTCTTTCCAGCTCAGGATCAGCTGCTTTGTTCCCTGGCTTTGAAAGCTGGATCTCTGTGATCTGCAGAAAATGAATAAGCCAAACCTTAACTTGTTGGCTCCTGCCATAGCTGGCACAAGCAACTTCCACAAACTGGCAAGGGAGACTCATTAAAGATCACGGGGACCTCATTCTTGGAACAGTACCCCCTGGGCTCCAGTTGGCCACCACATCAAGGATAATCATCCCCCCAGCCCCAGCACACTCCTGCAGGTTCACTCCCTTTACATCACTCCTTCTCCATCACATCCTGCAGGGTGATCTGCCTGCTTATTAAACAAAATCCACCTTTAGGCTTTTCCTGCCAATGAAGTACTTCTCAACCTTGGCTACCCATTAGAATCACTTGAAGAGGGTCTAAGAAGGACTGTGACCTGGACCTCACCTCAGAGATTCTGATTCAATTGGTAAACAGAAGGACCAGATCTGGGCGTATCATCCAAGCAGCCTACAGAGTTATCCAATCTCCCATCCCATTTCTATGTGCTTTTCCTTGACCCAACCAAGCTCATTCCCACCTTAAAACCTTCATGCTAGCTGTTCCGTTTGCCAGGAATATTCATCTCCTAAATCTTTCACATGAATGCTCCCTCCCCTCATTCAACTCTCACTTTAAATGTCGCCTACTCCAAGTGACCACCTCTGATCTCTCTCGCTAAAATGGTGTT
This sequence comes from Oreotragus oreotragus, assembly GCA_006410675.1. Taxonomy (NCBI): domain Eukaryota; kingdom Metazoa; phylum Chordata; class Mammalia; order Artiodactyla; family Bovidae; genus Oreotragus; species Oreotragus oreotragus. The sequence goes on from SJYX01002024.1 coordinate 72,647, forward strand.
TAATCCTTCCAATTAGGCTCTATCACATTCTCTTGCTTTAGTTTTCCCTAGCACTTTGACTATCTGACATCACTATATGTATTATCTTATTTTTGTTTGCTCCACACTTAGGATATGATCAGCATGAAGGGAAGAACCTTTCCCTGTCCTGTTCATTGCTGAATTTGGGGAGCTGAAACATGCCTAGATTTTAGTGAGCATGTACTCAACAAATATCTGTTGGATGAGTAGGCATGCGCATCCAACAAATACACATCCAATAACTGGCAGGCGGAAACCATTCCAGGCAAAATTATTTCCAGTGTCCTCTCAAAATTATTTCTTAGAGCAAAAGGGCTACTTTCTTGTACTTACTATCTGTTCTTCAGTCACTAGTCCTGTCCAACTCTTTGCGACCCCATGAACCGCAGCATAACAGGCTTCCCTGTCCTTCACTATCTCCTAGAGTTTGCTCAGACTCATGTCCATAGAACTGGTGATGCCATCCAACCATCTCATCCTCTGTCTATCTGTAGATACCATCGGTCGGAAACGATCATCCCACCAGAACCTCTTTGAGCATTTACCCCACTGCTCTGCCGGGTATGGCATCTTCCGCTTCTTTGTAACCAACATAACCCAGCTGAAATCTCATACTTTCTATGAAATCTTCCCTGACCCCCAACCCAAAGTGACTCCTCTCTTCTCTAGTCTCCTTTAGCAATAATAACTTAAATGTTAGTTAATGATATGCTACCCTATGACATCTCTTCTACTGATGCCTTGGAACTGTTGGCTACAGAGACCTTGAACTCCTACAGACCCTGGACACTTGGTTACTACAGCCACCCTCTGGTTTGCTCTAGCCCTGCAAATCATAAACAAATATCAAGGTGAGCAGAGGAAACATGGGTATCAATTGCACTGAGAAATAATGCTTGGTTTAGAGCAGAGAGGCACGTGAGTGGCACATTCCTAGATTTGAGTAAGAACTTACCCACAGATGGAAGGAAAACTGAGCCAGGACAACACATGCCTTAAGGAAGTAACACTACGAAAGCCAGGCTTGTGGAAATAGACTAGATACGGAGAGACAGGGGGCAAGTTAATTAATAGCTAACTCAGTAGCAGTAGGGTTAGAGACATTGATGTCAGGGAATGGGAGTAAATGTACTATAAGGATTTTTTTTTTAAATTTCAATTGGAGGATTATGACCTTAAACCAACATTTATATCAATAATCTTCAATGCAAGTTGTTGGGAGAGTTTGGTCTATCAGCCCATTAGCTGATGGTGGATTCCATGACATTTGATTCCAAAATATTTTTTAAAAATTATGCATAAGTAGTAAGTTTTAAAAGTTATTGCACTTCCAGTAACTCAGTTGTTACTTAACTCCCCAAGTATTACTGTTTGGCTCTCAAGTGGACTGCATATTCCATGGATCCCACAGAACTATCTACTAAATGAGGTTTCTAGGTAAACCCTTTCAAAACTATTTTATCATACAAATATGGGCTAGGATTTGAATGGGGAAATAAGTTCAATTTTTCACTATCTTCTCATCCACCCTTCCTTTCTAGGCCTTCTACCCCCATAGACTAATGGGCAAGATGAAAAGGAAGAAGAAAAGGGAAATCAGATAATAGCAATAATGGCAAACACTTAATAAGTACCGACTGTGTGCCACCCTCCTTATAAATATCATTTTGATCCTCATAATGAAGGCTTCCAGAAGCTGTATAACATCACAAGGAGCTAATGAGTGTGGTGGAGGCAGCCTGGGAGCCTGGACAGTCTGACTCCGAAGCAGGGTGCTCTGTGTACTGCCCGGCTGCCTGCCTTGTCAGATTCACAGGCTCTCACAGTCCTGTCCCCAGACCCAGAGATCCACATGGCGGAGGGAGATGAAAAGAAAGACGGTCTGTCTGGGATTTCCTGGTGATCCAGTGGTGAAGAATCTTTCGATCTCCGGTGCAGGAAGATCCCACATGCCACAGGGGAACTGAGGCCGTGCACTGCAGCTACCGAGCCGAGGGTCTGGGGCCCACAAGCCGCAACTACCGAGCCTGAGGGCTGCAAGTACTGAAACTACCAAGCCCGAGCGCTGCAAGTACTGAAGCCCACGCACCTAGAGCTTGTGGCCCACAACAGGAGGAGCCACCGCCTTGAGAGGCCTCTGCACCACAACCAGAGATGAGCCCCCCACTTGCCGCAATGAGAGGAGGAGTGTGCGCCTCATCAAAGACCCGGTGCAGCCAAAAATAAATAAATAAATGATTTTTTTTTTAAAGAGGGTCTTGCTGACAAATTCTCTGGGATGAGGCACACTGGAACAAAGAGAATTGGGGTAGCCTGTCCTACTTTTCATTCCTTTTTTTTCTGGCTTCCTTGAAGTTAGATGGGACCATGTGACAAACCCTACAGGGCAGAAGGTAAAAATGTATCACTAACACTCTCAAAGATAGATGCCCTGACTTCCTTCTCAGTAAGAAGAAAGAAAAATCTCTTATTCTCGGAGAGCATGGCTTAAAACCCACCCTACCTTGTGGTACTTGTCTGTAGGCCCCTAGTTTTGTTTCTCAGAGCTGCAGAGGAACTTGGGCAGGGGTAGCTTTATCAGACTACCTCCCAGGAGGATAGCACGGCTGTCCTGTCCCCTTTTCCCTGTCCCCCTGTGGCAAACGGACAAACTAAAAGGGACTGTCTAGTCACGCGAGCCAAGGAACCTGCCTGCGAGGTTGTTACACACCCATTACTACCTCAGGGTTCTCTGTACAAAATAAAGGTACATCAGCGTAGCCGACACTGACATGCCAGACGCTGACCAGCTGTTTCTGAGCCTCTTTCCTTTCTCTCTGGCTTCCCTGGTGTTACAGTCTCCCTTGAAGTTAGATGGGACCAGGTGACAGTGAAACAAGGGGTACCAGTTCTAGATCTGGCCCATACGAACCTTTCAAGTGTGATTCCTTTCAGTTCAGTTCAGTCGCGTCTGACTCTTTGCGACCCGCCTCCCCCATGGACTGCAGCACGCCAGGCCTCCCTGTCCATCACCAACTCCAGAGTTTACTCAAACTCGTGTCCATTGAGTCAGTGATGCCATCCAACCATCTCATCCTCTGTCACCCCCTTCTCCTCCTGCCTTCAATCTTTCCCAGCATCAGGGTCTTTTTCAATGAGTCAGTTCTTCATATCAGGTGGCCAAAGTTTTGGAGCTTCAGCTTCAGCATCAGTCCTTGCAATGAATATTCAGGACTGATTTCCTTTAAGATGGACTGGTTTGATCTCCTTGCAGTCCAAGGAACTCGCAAGAGTCTTCTCCAATACCACTCTGGGCTTTGCTCTAATATCAAGGAACCTGAGAATGCAGAAAAGTACTCACAACTAAATTTGGTATAGGTTCGGAGATGCTTCCAAAGAATCTTTTGAAGGAGTCCCTACTGGGAAATTGAACATATTTACATAATCTCAGAAATATGTTTTAAGTTTATCATTTTACGAAATTCTGATATTTTTGCTATCAGCATTCTATCTGGACCACAGAAAGCAAATTACTTCTCTGTAAAATAATCAAGCCAGTTTAAAACTGAGACATGACTTACAGTTTGAGCCAAGCCCTGTTCCTCACTAGATCTGGGTAATTTATTATTTATTTTTGTTTAATCCCTGGCCTCTAAGTGTTGCTCTCACTTCTTTCCAGGGTTGCTGTAAGTCTTGCTGACTAAGTTTCAGGTATTATTCCTGGAGATTCTCAGCTAGGAGAGGCTGCAAAGGGCCAGCTTTTCTAAGTAACAGTGTTCCATTGTTTGCACTGACTTTTTTCCACCTCGATAATAAGTTCCAATCTGATGTGACAGCTGGTAAGCACCACTTTTTTCCTTTCCCTATGGTTATGCGTGATTGGTTGCTTTAGGGAAAAAAATGGTATTTCTTGCATGTCTTAGGAGCTCATAAATGATAGAAGTGCTTTCTCTCTGGCGAGAAAAGAGCAGTACAGCATGTCCCTGACTTGTAGCTCTCTCCAAACCCCAGCATCTTCTCATTTCCAATGTTTCCTACTCTGATGTCTCTGAAAGGTTTATTGCCTCGCGTGTCAGAGAGCTAAGAAAAACATCTAACTACAGGGCCGACACTTACTCATGCTATAACCAGAATTCAGTGTATGAACAGACTGGGCATGCTTTAAGCCACTGGCTCATAACCTTTGTGCCATGATTCAGCGGTATGTCTTGTTCAGTTTCCTCATCTGTCATCCCTGGTGGTTCAGACAGCAAAAGCATCTGCCTACAATGCGAGAGACCTGGGTTCGATCCCTATATTGGGAAGATTCCCTGGAGGAGGAAATAGCAACCCACTCCAGTACTCTTGCCTGGAAAATCCTAAGGATGGAAGAGCCTGGTGGGCTACAGTCCATGGGGTCGCAAAGAGTCAGACACAACTGAGCGACTTCACTTTCACTTTCATCTCTTAGAAAGCATGTAAAAAATTAATCAAAGATATCTGCTTATATTAGCTAGGTTAATGCTAGTTGATTAGCAGATGAAGTTTAAAATCTCAGTGGCTTAACAGAATAGAAGTTAATTTTCCACCTATAAATGCACATGAAGCCCAGTTGTAGGTAGGCAGTGGGAGAACCAGACCTAAGGAGGCTTGGCCATCTTCAACCAGTGGCTTCAAAGGAAGCCCTCAAGGTGGACATCTATCCACAGATGAAGAAATAAGGAACTTTTTGTAGTTTCATTTGTTTGCTTGTTTCTGTTTTTTCAAAAAAGTTACAGTAAGCATGTGAGATGGAGCTTCAGATGAAATTATGCTTATGGCTCAGAGGGTAAAGCATCTGCCTGCAGTGCATGAGACCTGGGATAGATCTCTGGGTTGGGAAGAGCCCCTGGAGAAGGAAATGGCAACCCACCCCAGTACTCTTGCCTAGAAAATTCCATAGACTGAGGAGCCTGGTGGGCTACAGTCCATGGGATCACAGAGAGGTGGACACAACTGAGAGACTTCACTTTCACATGCTGGAAAAAAGAGCTTAAAAATGTGGAAGCTTTCCTTTTAGCTATTTATCCTTCATCACTTAGAATCACAGAGTATTAGACTGGAAAAGTATCTAAAAATCAACTTGCTTGCTTTCCTACTCCCAGGAGATCTATTTCTAGAACTCGGGACTTTCAGCTCCAAAGTGAGCTAATGTGCTTCCTTCACATAGAACACACACCTGTAAGAGTACCCTGGGATTTGTCGCTCGTGCATGCTCAGGTCTTTACACCTGGACACTCAGTCATGTGCAGGTCTTTGCAGGACTGTAGCCCTCCAGGCTCCTCTGTCCATAGGGTTTCCCAGGTAAGAATACTGGAGTGGGTGGCCATTTCCTACTCCAGGGGATCTTCCCAGCCTCTGCTGGGTTTAAATCCTGGTTGCACGACTTGGGAGCTGAGCCAGATACACTCTCTGCAAAGGGATAATTTTAATAACTTCTTCACTGGGTGCTTGTGAGAATTAAATGCACAATGTCTGACACATGCTAGGAAAGACTGAAGGCAGGAGGAGAAGGGGATAACAGAGGACGAGATGGTTTGATGGCGTCATCGACTCAATGGACATGAGTTTGAGCAAGCTCTGGGAGACAGTGAAGGACAGGAAAGCCTGGCATGCTGCAGTCTATGGGGTCGCAAACAGTCAGACACAACTGAGGGACTGAACAGCAACAAAGCTCCAGAGGATTAAAACTGAGTGTCCAGTCTTGGTGATGTTATATAATAATGAAAATAACAACAGCAATCTTTATCATCGTGGCTTCCACAATTGAGCACTTTCTACCTGCCAGGGTCATGTTTTAATGGACTTCACACACATTGATGTACTCGTTTCTTACAATAAGCTCATTATAAAAATCCTATCATTATTTCCATTTTATAGATGAGGAAGTTGAGGTACGGGGAACTAAATAACTCTACTAAAGTCACATAGCCAGTGGGTGAGCAGAGCCAAGATTCAAACCCAAGCTCTGTCTCCAAAGCCACTGCTACTATTACAACTATTCTGTTACTAATACTAATGGCTGCAAAGCAAACAAACAAACAAAATACTGTTGGAAATATCATCTCGCATTCTAGCTGCCTTGGATATTCAGAAAATGGAGAAGCATATTTACCACCCCCTACCCCCATACCAAGAAGATACTAGATCATCCTGTTCTGAGCCTCAGACCCTTTACTTTCCAGATCATGAACAACTTCTGTGACTTAGGGCACAGAGTCAAAATGAGCAGGAACCCAGAAGTCAATTTCCCTCATACAAAAATCTGTCTGTGAGTCTAGGCTGAAGGACTGCTGGGGCTAAAGGAAGCAGAGAGCCCAACCAGAAGGGGTGAACTTTTCTGAGTTAGAAAAGGGATAAGGGATTACTGAGTTTCTGTGAAAGACAGAGTCCCCGCCCCTTCGAAGTAATGCCCAAGATGAAAGGGATTTCTGCTGCTTCTTGTACAACCAACACTGAAGCCTGGAAAAGAGTAGAAAGTGTTTCTCTGGCCAAGTTGGTGGTCAGTAGAGGGCCATTATGAGGAGCCTCTCTGTGACCAGCAGGACTATGACCTGCACAGATAATGAAGGACCAAACTGGAGAGCTGCACCACGTGGCAGATAGAGAAATAATCACAGCAGGGTCCCCTGGGAAGGATGCAACCCTCCACTCCTATCTTCCTGACCTCATGAAAGTGTACTTCAAATTTTTGAAGAACCCTAGGAAATGTGCTTCCTCAAACAGAATGCAATAGATGTTTTTATACACCTTTCCACCAGATGAGAGCTCAGAACTAAATTTAATTTGATTTAGAGGAACTAAAATAATATGCCTGCGCTTGAGTGTTATACAGTAATATTACCTACTTACAACATCAATGTTTGATTAGATCCTTAAAACAAACTTTTCTTGATTGTCATAAAATATACAAAACATAGGACTTAACATTTTAAGTGTACATTTCACTGCCAGTAGGTATATTCAAGTTGACCTGCAAGCTCAAAATCAATTTGCTTAAAGAATTCACCCTGGTGGAAAAGAAGCAAACTTCTAAGGGCCTTTTGATATATTTAGGGCAGTCAGCTAGAATTGACCATATTTTTTTTAACATTTTAGATAAAAAGGAAATACAATGTGGCCTTTAGCAAGTTCAACAAAAGAGTTAATATTTACTTTAGCAGGCATCATAGTATCTTTAGCTCATATCTTGAATTTCCTTTCCTTACTCCCTAGCATACAAAACAGATAAAAGAAAAGGAAACTATAAAACAGCTCTGANCATATTTTTTTTAACATTTTAGATAAAAAGGAAATACAATGTGGCCTTTAGCAAGTTCAACAAAAGAGTTAATATTTACTTTAGCAGGCATCATAGTATCTTTAGCTCATATCTTGAATTTCCTTTCCTTACTCCCTAGCATACAAAACAGATAAAAGAAAAGGAAACTATAAAACAGCTCTGAGAGAGAAAATCTGAAAGCACTTCAGAAAGTTAGATGGGAAGAACTTGTAAAGCGCATCTGACCACAAAACCAGAGTTCAAGTAATAATGCAAATATAAAGAAAGCTATTAACCTCTGCCAACACCCCTCTTGGGCCCTGGTGTGCCTGTGATTACACATAATAACGGCAGTGACTGCGAGTAAATCTTGCTGTGATTTGTCAAGCAATCTGAGGCCTGGGAGATGCGTCACCGGATTCCAAATGGAGTCTGGTGTTAGTGTCAATCAACAGAATTTCTGTCTTAGTCACACCCTTCTGATTTTTCCCGTGTTCCAAGCCAGGAGTGCCCACGGTTTATGGAGTGAGATCCACATTCCTATGAGCATCCACATTCGGCCCCTCTTCCCCTAAAGAGGCAAGCACTCCAGGCAGATTCTGGATCTCAAGAGCTTTACTTCCATACCTCATCGAAAGGCTTTCATTAAACACCCATTTATAGACAATGCAGTAAACACCTTCATCTCTGTCTAAAGACAACCATGTAGACACAAGCCTAACTTCTCTAAACCTCACTTGCATCAGTAATACGGGCATGAGGATTTCTAAACCCAGAGTTGTTTTGAGAACTTTATGAGATGTTATAAATTGTCTATACACACACCCCGAAAACCTGTCCCTTTATTTGAGTGACAGTTTCTCCCTTCTGTATTAGTAAAATAGAGGTCAATGACTGGGAGTCTACAATGTCTTATTTGGCCGATACAATGCTTTAAACATTTATTTATTTATTTTTCAAATTAAAGGCAACATCAGAACATGGAATTCTCCATGTGTAAAATAAAAATACAGATTTTCAACTTTTCCTTAAAAACTGAAATTTCTGGCCATATGACCTTATCTCCCTGAGGCAGTTCACCCACCGACCCTAAAAAGCGCAGTCCCCTGTAGAAGGAGCATGTCTTCCTTAGGTGACCACTGCAAACCCCACACTGCAGACAGTCCTCATTCTCTGCCTCTTCCAAGATTCTGCAGGCTTCTAATAAAATTCTTGCCACAGTCAGAGAGAGCCTGGGTCTTTCAAAGACGTCAAATGAAAAGGCATCCTTTGGCCCAGCTAAAGACAAAAAGCTGGCTGTGCTACCTATCTGGATTGTGATTTTTGTCACAGAAACCCAGCAAACCTTTCTTGCCCTACCTTAGTTTAAGAAAACTTTTCTGAGTCAGTTGACTTCAGCCTGCCCACCTGATAAGACCTAGGAGATCAATGCTTCATCATTCTCCTTGGATTAGCTTGTCTGATATTGACCCATTCTACCAGGCAGACAGATAAAATGTGTCAGCATATGATCCTGTCTGTAATGGAATAGTCTCATGTTTGTCAAGGCTCCAAATGAGGTCTGTGTAACAGCCTCAGGGCCAAGACTCATACTGGTATCTTTGCTCATGCATCCATATCCTGGGGAGTCGTTGAGGGGTAGGTTCAAGAGCAAAGACCTTCCCTTTAGGTCTGATGGGGACGGCATTATATGAGGAGATCGGGCTCACCTAAAGGTCCATCTTTAAATACTTTCTATATTACCACCCATCAGAGGACTTCCCTGATAGCTCAGTTGGTAAAGAATCCACCTGCAATGCAGGAGACCCCCGCCTGGAGAACTCCATGGACTATATAGTCCATGGGGTTGCAAAGAAACCAGACACAACTGAATGACATTCACTCATTCACTCATCTATCTCAGGATAATGATGATGGATGCCAGGGTGATTGTGAATGATTCCTTAGCATAGAACATTAGACACAGACATGTCGAAAGCACACAGCAGCAGGAGCTCAGCCTGTCTAAGGACTCAGATCACTGAAGAACCACTTGGGGTTTGATCGTCAAATGAGTCCCTCCATGAAATGTTTCTCAGCAAATGGTTTCAAGGCCACCCTTCTCAGAATTATTGGAAATGCTGGTGAAAAATACTATTTCCTGAGGTCACTTCCCCACAAACAGAGTTACACACACACACACACACACACACACACACACACACCCCTGCTGACCCATGATCTCCTTAATAATCTTTCCTTTAAGGACGTCATGGAGTGAAACAAGAAACGCAGAAAATTCTCTTCCTTCCCATGTCCTAACTAGTAGGCGGGTTGGCCGAGGGCTTGAGAAGGAATCATTCTTCAGATTGTTGCTCCAGTTAGCCACATATAATGCTGCTGCTACTCGCCAATAATCAGCAGCCTCGAAGACTGGCACAGTCTACCCTTGTTCTCTCAGGTCGTTACTTATTTAACCGATGGCTGCTAACTTCACTGAGCACCTCAATACATGAAGAGTGACACTCACTTATTTAACCGATGGCTGCTAACTTCACTGAGAACCTCAACACATGAAGAGTGATGCTCACTTCCTTCTATGACAACATATTCAATTAACTAAATTTCCCCAGAATGTGCTCCTTAGAATAACAGTCTCAGAGATACCAAAGTGTGCCTGCAGATGAACTTAGGATGGGAAACTAACCCTCTNTAACTTCACTGAGAACCTCAACACATGAAGAGTGACGCTCACTTCCTTCTATGACAACATATTCAATTAACTAAATTTCCCCAGAATGTGCTCCTTAGAATAACAGTCTCAGAGATACCAAAGTGTGCCTGCAGATGAACTTAGGATGGGAAACTAACCCTCTCCCCCTCTTGGAGATCCACACGCTACATCAGCACATTAGAGGCAGTGAGGAGTCTGCAATGAAGAATTCCATTTCACTCCACTTAATACTGGTTTCCCCACACTTATACAACCAGAGAATTCTGGTTTGGCCGCTTCTGTGTAACAGTCTATAAAACAGACTTTCTAGGGAACACATTTTGGGAAATGATTAGCATAACGGTGTAACTTCTCATTTATCATAAAAAGAGCCCAAACCAGCCTCTTTTAAGTGAAATGGGAGCATGATTAATTATTAGAGTGCAACAAGTATAAGCTGAGCCCATCCGAGAGAAACTAGAACATATGATGACTCTAGAATAATGTACCTCCTTCCATTTGATGTCACATAAAACCCACCTTCAAACAAGTGTCCCAGGCCCTGGCACCATCCTTGTCTCTGGTAAAGGAGAATAAAAGAAGCTCAAGACACATGGATCTTAATCATGATCCTGCTGATTGCGGTCCTGACCTGCCCAAGCCCTTGTACCTCAGAGTTCATCATTCTCCGCTACCTTGATCCGACCTCAAGCTGTTGATATTGGCCTGCTCCATGGTGATTCATTCCAAAGACTGACACCCCATCCCTGCCAGATGTCCCTGAGACCATCCATCTGGCAGGGATGGGGTGTCAGTCTTCTTTCTTCAGGGCCTCTGTCTCCTGCCTGTAAGGACCTGCTGGCTTCCAGGATATTCACTTGTTGCTTCCTGCTCTCCTGGCCTTTTCTTCTAGCCTTTTTAATTTGCATCTCCCCATGTATCCCACCATCCTGTTATCAATCAAGTTTTTTTTTAATTTTATTATTTCTATGAGTACAAAATAACCGAAAGAGTGAACAAACAATTTAAAATTTAGCCTGCAGGTGCTATTTTAATATGCCATTTAGTTATTTAACTAAATAAACAGATTGCAAATAATATCAGGAAGCCAGGTGAGAGCCAACAAGTTATGAATAGACATTTACCCAACCTCACGTTTCTGTCAGTGACATTAAACATAAAATAAAATGGTGCTGTTCCCTTCCAAGTAACTATCGCTGCTTTATTACATCATTTATTCTTAGATATTGCCTGGTGCAAAAACAGACCTCCCTCACAATTATACACTAAGTCTACCAATTTCTCAGATTTATACTAGATGGAGACTCATGGTGTCAGGCCATTGAAGACAGTTCTTGGGAACAGTGAACCATTATTGCTCCCTTCACCAAACATCCTGTGGCCATTTATCCTCTGCCTACTTTCTTCTGTGTGATTAGTTCAAGATTTCCAACTTCAAAAACAAATGGAGAGGCAAGAGAGTTAACCATTGGGTACCATTTCTTGCAACTATCGTAAGTGGTTAGCATCCTATCAAAGTAGTTGCACAATGGGGTCCATTTAGATTGCAAACAAAAAGTAAAAACTGCTACTTTTATAGGTAGGCTGCTACTCCAAAAAGAAAAAAAAAAAAAAAGAAGAAGAAGAAAGTGAAAATAACAAATGTAAAGTTCTTTGATCAAGTCTTTATGCATTTTTCAACAATTGCTATTCAAATACAGAAAATGATATTCATAGACTGTCAGACAACGTTCTGTACGCAGACCCGCAGCCTTATTACCCAGCATGCTCAGCCTGCAGCTCCAGATCTGATAGTTTTCAGAAGGAAAAGGGCCCTGCAGATGAATGATGAAGTTCATTGACCCAAAGGAGGAGGAGAAGGGGACAACAGAGGACAAGATGGTTGGATGGCATCACCAACCAGACGACATGAGTTTCAGCAAGCTCCTGGAGATGGTGAAGGCCAGATGGTGTGCTGCACTCCAAGGGGTTGCAAAGAGGCGGATACAACTGAGCGACTGAACAAAGTGTGGCAGATATGGTAATTATAAAAACTAGTAATTATCCTAAGTATCATGGACGTGAGTCTGAGTGAACTCTGGGAGATGGTGATGGACAGGGAGGCCTGGTGTGCTGCGATTCATGGGGTCGCAAGGAGTCGGACACAACTGAGCAACTGAACTGAACTGACTGAACTGATCATGTCTTTTGTAGACAGAAAGCAGAATCAGTCTATGTAACAAAGGCATTGCTAGGCAGGCAGCATGCAGACGACAAGGCTCCTGAGTGAGCCCTTTCAACATGGCAAGTGCTTCTGCGCTGGAGGAAGTAGACATGAACACCAGTCATGTGACCCGTGAGGCTCTGGCAGGGACTGGAAGACGGAGGAAGCCGTCTTTGGGAAAACATCTCTGGGCCATGTGGATCTCCTTGGAGATCCAGGTTGGGGTTATACAAAATCCGGCCACTGTTTCTTCATTTACATAAAGCCCTCTAATGTCCTTTCCACATTCAATATTTGATAATTCTTTGTAATAAAAAAAATATATTCATTCTTTAGACCTCTTACCTCCTAGCCCATGTTTATCTGCTTCTCTGACTCCATCTTCCTGTCTCTCTATGTGCTCAGACAGAAAATATGAACAGGGCTGAATGGGTAACGGGTAGCTGTTAGGTAATTCACTTAATTTTAAACTGCTCATAACAACTAACTTCTAGAATTAAAATATCATTCTGTCCACATGAGATAACTTATAAAATGACTCCCAAAGATCCTTAGCTCCTAGTACTTATGCCCAAGTGTAATTATCTCCACTTTTTTAGGTCTTGTGAACAGTTCTTTGTTGTTCAGTCACTAAATTCTATCTGACTCTTTGTGACCCCATTGACTGCAGCACACCAAGCTTCCCTGTCCTTCACTATATCCCGGAGTTTGCTCAAACTCAGGCCCACTGAGTCAGTGAAACCATCCAACCATCTCATCCTCTGTTGTCCCCTTCTCCTCCTGCCTTCAATCTTTCCCAGCATCAGGGTCTTTTCCAGTGAGTCAGCTCTTCGAATTAGGTGGCACAAGCTTCCCTGTCCTTCACTATATCCCGGAGTTTGCTCAAACTCAGGCCCACTGAGTCAGTGAAACCATCCAACCATCTCATCCTCTGTTGTCCCCTTCTCCTCCTGCCTTCAATCTTTCCCAGCATCAGGGTCTTTTCCAGTGAGTCAGCTCTTCGAATTAGGTGGCCAAAGCACTGGAACTTTAACTTCAGCTTCAGTCCTTCCAGTGAATATTCAGGGTTGATTTCCTTCAGGATTGACTCGTTTGATCTCCTTGCTTTTCAAGGGACTCTCAGGAGTCTTCTCCAACACCTCATTTTGAAAGCATCAGTTCTTCAGTGCTCAGCCTTCTTTATGGTCCAACTCTCACATCCATACATGACTATTGGTAAAACCATAGCTTTGACTATATGGACCTTCACTTTGACTGCCTCCTATTATTTATGTCCAAGTGTAATCATCTTCACATTTTTATGTCTGGTGAACTGCTCTTAATGAATAATATACAACAAAAGCGATGGGATACGACTTCCTAGTTTACATTACCAAAGACTGTAGCTCCAGTCGTATTCACGCTGGCTTTTCTCTGTATGAGATCTGGCTCTTCTCACTTGCCTCAGATAAAGCCAGCTGCCGCATCATGAGTTGCCCTACAGAGAGGTCTGGATGGTAAGGCAATAAGGGAAGCCTCTGGCCAGTAGCCCAATGTGGAACTGAGGCACCCAGTCCAACTTGCAAGAAACTAAATCCTGCCAACAACTACATGAGTGACTTTAGAAGCAGATCTTTTTTCAGTAGACCTTTGAGTGACTGAAGCCCCACTTTGATTATCTGAGCCAGAGGACTCAAATAAGGCATGCCTGGGTTCCTAACTCACAGGAACTGTGACATAAAAAAATGCAATTTTCAGCTGCTAATTTCTGGGTTAATCCATCACTCAGCCACAGATAAATAATATAATTGCTGCAATAGAAGTGGTAAAAAGAGGGAGGGAGAATAAACTAGGAGTGGTGGGCTTCCCAGGTGGCGCTAGTGGGAAGAATTTGCCTGCAATGCAGGAGACATAGAAAACGTGGGTTCAGTCCCTGGGTCAGCAAGATTCCCTGGAGGAGGGAATGGAAACCCACTCCAGTATCATTGCCTGGAGAATCCCATGGACAGAGGAGCCTGGCAGGCTACAGTCCATAGCATTGCAAAGAGTCAGACACAGCTGAAGCGACTGAGTATGCATGCACGCACAGGGCAATATGAGAGGCTTGATCATCTGCATTTGCCTGTATTCTCTAGTCTCTAAGAGAAGGAAAACGGAGACCTACTTACTCCCATTAATAGCAGAAGGAAAACAGATTAAGATTTGAAGGATAGTGTCTGAGCAAATACATCTTTGAGGGCTGGGAATATATATAATTATAACTTCATCACCTAGCACAGAAGCTGGGTCAGAGAAAATATTCAAGAATATTTGATGAATAAAATAAAGGAGTAACTTCGCATTTAACTCTGAATGACACTGACTAGAACCATGTGAATGGAAACAGTTAGAAGGGAGCTTTTCTGACACCTCTATCAATTTGCATTTACGTTCCTATACAGCTTATCTTCCCTTAAGATACTAAGGGGAGGCAGAGAAAGCCTTTCCCACTCCAAGGCTCATAATACTGTGCTACCCCATACTTTTCTCTCAGCTTATCCATCTCTACGGGGGAAAACAGATAAACGGGATATCCAAATATCCAGATTTACTAAAGAGATAAATTAGGGTTAACCCTCCTCACTTTATCACTGTAGATACCTGCTTCTCTTTATAAAGTGTACCTTTAAATAGAAGCTCCCCTAGCACCTCTGAGTACTTGCTTCCAGATCATTAGTCACTCACCAGACAGGCTGGGGAGGAAAAGACACTTATAACTGTTCTCTCTGTTAGCAGTGGCTGCCCAGCGACAGTCAGAAGGAAGGCAGAGCACGCCTGAAATCACAACGCTCATTCATGGAAACACAATGTTTTATTTATAGGGAACAAAAAGTATAGGAAAACTATAATTTCTTAGAGAACAAAGTTTCCAAAATTCTGCTGGAAAATTCAAGGGCAGCTATCAAAATTAAAGTCTGACACTGTTTCCACTGTTTCCCCATCTATTTCCCATGAAGTGATGGGACCAGATGTCATAATCTTAGTTTTCTGAATGTTGAGCTTTAAG
>SJYX01002024.1:89013-156729 GCA_006410675.1 Oreotragus oreotragus
GGCTCCAAAATCACTGCAGATGGTGACTGCAGCCATGAAATTGACAGATGCTTACTCCTTGGAAGGAAAGTTACGACCAACCTAGATAGCATATTCAAAAGCAGAGACATTACTTTGCCGACTAAGGTCCGCCTAGTCAAGGCTATGTTTTTCCAGTAGTCATGTATGGATGTGAGAGTTGGACTGTGAAGAAGGCTGAGCACTGAAGAACTGATGCTTTTGAACTGTGGTGTTGGAGAAGACTCTTGAGAGTCCCTTGGACTCCAAGGAGATCCAACCAGTCCATTCTGAAGGAGATCAGCCCTGGGTATTCTTTGGAAGGAATGATGCTAAAGCTGAAACTCCAGTACTTTGGCCACCTCAGGCAAAGAGTTGACTCATTGGAAAAGACTCTGATGCTGGGAGGGATTGGGGGCAGAAGGAAAAGGGGACGACAGAGGATGAGATGGCTGGATGGCATCACTGACTCGATGGACATGGGTTTGGGTGAACTCCAGGAGTTGGTGATGGACAGGGAAGCCTGGAGTGCTGTGGTTCATGGGGTCACAAAGAGTCGGACACAACTGAGCGACTGAACTGAACTGATACCACTTAGACTTGTTCTGATAAACTGGACTCTGTGGACTGAAGTTCAACAACAACAAAAAAAGCTAAATTTAAGCAAAATAAAGCATCTGGAAGACAACCAACAGGTCAGGCATGTTGTAACAAAGAGACAAAGATGGCCCCCAGTGGTCCCCAATTCCTAATAGTTCAGTTCAGTTCACACCCTTGTATAATCACCTCCTTTTGAGTGTGGGTGGAACTGTACCTTACTTCTAACGAACAGAATGTGTGGCAAACATGCTGGGAAGTCACTTCTGTGACTACATAAGACTGCAGCTTCCACCTTGTTGCAGTCTCTCTCTCTCTTTCTCCCCCACTCCTGCTTGCCCCCACCACCTCTCCCCAGACCTTTTTGTTGGCTAATGATGAAGCAAACTGCCATGGCAGGGAAGCTGCATGACAAGGAACTGAGGGCAGTCACCAGCTAACACCCACTTGGAACTGAGACCTTCAACGCAGTTAGTTTTCATTCAATACAAAATCATATACAGTCGTGAACAAGTACCTGTTCTGCATTCTGTCACAAGGAGCAGTGGGAAGAGAAGAGAGACTTAGTTTTTTCCAGATGAACTGAGATTCTTCTTTCACCAGAAATATGAAAATTTTGCATGGTGCTTAGTCTGTCTCTTATACACATCTAGTTAGTTTTCATTCAATACAAAATCATATACAGTCGTGAACAAGTACCTGTTCTGCATTCTGTCACAAGGAGCAGTGGGAAGAGAAGAGAGACTTAGTTTTTTCCAGATGAACTGAGATTCTTCTTTCACCAGAAATATGAAAATTTTGCATGGTGCTTAGTCGCTCAGTTGTGTCCGACTCTTTGCGACCCCCATGGACTGTAGCCCACCAGACTTCTCTGTCCACAGGGCTTCTCCAGGCAAGAATACTGGAGTGGATTGCCATGCCCTCCTCCAGATCTTCCCAACCCAGGGATCAAACCCAGGTCTCCTGCATTACAAGTGGATTCTTTAGCAGCTGAGCCACCAAGGAAGTCAATATTTTGCATTTCAGTTCAGTTCAGTTACTCAGTTGTGTCCAACTCTTTGCGACCCCAAGAACCACAGCAGACCAGGCCTCCCTGTCTATCACCAACTCCCAGAGTCCACCAAACCCATGTCTATTGAGTCAGTGATGCCATCCAACCATCTCATCCTCTGTCGTCCCCTTTTCCTCCTGCCCTCAATCTTTCCCAGCATCAGGGTCTTTTCCAATGAGTCAGCTCTTCGCATCATGTGGCCAAAGTCCTGGAGTTTCAACTTCAACATCAGTCCTTCCTATGAACACCCTTTAGGATGTTCTCCTTTAGGATGGACTGTTGGATCTCCTTGCAGTCATTTTTCATTAGGTTTAATGAAATTGGTGAGAACATTCCTGAGAGACTGAAGATGGACTTGAGAGGTCCATATGAAAGAAAACTAACATTTGTTGAGGGCTTACTTGTGCCAGGCACTGTGCTGGGCAATGACCTACCTATACAAAGATTATCTAATTGAATCTTCATAATAACATTATTCTAAATAGTAACAGTGGTAGTACTAAAAGAAGAATAGGAGGGGGTAAGGAGGAGGAAGAGAAATAATAGCAAACATTTATTCAATACTTCTTAGGAGCTGATAACTTAAGTACTTTAAAAATATCTCATTTCATCTTCTCAACTATCCAATGAAGTAGCTTCTAGTTATTAAAAATCATTTTATAGCAATAACACTAAGGCATAGAGAAGCCTTGCCCAAAGTTATATGAGTAATAAAACACAGAGCCATCATTTGAACCCAGGCAATCTGGCTCTAGGGAAGTGAAAGTCATTCAGTCGTGTCCGACTCTTTGTGACCCCGTGGACTATACAGTCCGTGGAATTCTCCAGGCCAGACTACTGGAGTGGGTAGTCTTTCCCTTCTCCAGGGGATCCTCCCAATCCAGGAATCTACCGGGGGTCTGCTGCATTGCAGACGGATTTTTTTTACCAACTGAGCTACCAGGGAAGTAATTATCTGGCTATGGAGTCCCCCATGTTCAGTCCACACAGGCTCAGAGGTCACCCCATAACTATCATCCTAAACGTGACATCTTTCTAATGTTCCCCACGCCTTTGCACTAAGATGGGTCACAACAAGTTTAAACGGAAGTGCCACCACTGTATCTTGCAAAGTTACAAGTCCTGTAAACCAAGCGCTATTATCCTTACTCCAACCAGATGTGAAGAGGAATGACCCAGAGTTCATATCAAACATCTGTTGTCGTTGCAGTGTTGCTAAGTCACATCCGGCCCTTTGCGACCCCATGGGCTGCAGCCCACCAGGCTCCTCTGTCCATGGGATTTTTCAGGCGAGAATAATGGACTGGGTTGCCATTTCTTTCTCCAGGGATCTTCCCAACCCAGGGATCAAATGCACATCTCCTGCACTGGCAGGCGGGTTCTTTACCACTGAGCCACCAGGGAAGCCCAATATCAAACATACCTTGAAGGTTAAAAAAATAAATAAAATAAAAACTAGGCCTGTTTGTCCAAGGTTAAACTCTTCCTGGAATACACACAGAGACATACTTTGTTCCCCACTGGGATCCCCACCTGCCTAGACCATGTATCAGGACAGAGTCCTAGAAATGTCAGACAAGTCACTGACAGAAAGACAAATCAAGCCGCAGAACACAAGAGCCAATCGCAGGGAGAAACGGCTTTACATTTCCACGCCAGCAGAAGCAGCTGGAGGATCATCTCCCTCTGCCTGTCAATCATCCCTGCTCTGCTCCTCGTCCTTGGCTGGCTGCCCTGGTGACACTCACACCTGGCACTGGCCTTCTGCAGACACGCTGAACACTCCTCAAGGACAGGCACTTGCATTTGTTCCACGGAACATATACTGGGTAGAATGCAAGTGCCAAGCACTGTGTTAGATGCTAGGGCTGCATCTGCCCTTCCCATTTCTCCCCAAAAAACAACTCTCTCATTAACACTTAACACAAGCTGGGTCTCTGATAAGCTGCGGGAGAAACTGGTAAGGCGTGAACTGATGAAAAAAAGAAAGGAGAGGATTTAATGCAAAACAAAACAAAAAAGCTATTCCTCCAGGACAAAAGGAAAGGGCCTTGGATAAATTAACTTTGTGATTCTAATATCAAGTCTGTGATACATCTTTAGCGGTTCTCATCCTACAGATGAAGAAACTGAGGCTCAATTGATATAACTTACCCAGGACTTTATGGATAAAGTCATGGCAAGGATTCAGCTCCAGGCAGATATAGTGCATGTATCTAACCATGAAATATATTGCTTCCCAATATGGTACCTGGCACAAAATA
Source organism: Oreotragus oreotragus (assembly GCA_006410675.1). Lineage (NCBI taxonomy): Eukaryota > Metazoa > Chordata > Mammalia > Artiodactyla > Bovidae > Oreotragus > Oreotragus oreotragus. The sequence goes on from SJYX01002024.1 coordinate 92,923, forward strand.
GGCACTCAATGAAGAGAAATTTGGCAGATAGCTGGATGGGCAGATGAATGAATGGGAAGATCGGAGAACGGGTGAACGGATGAACAGACAGATAAATTAATGGATTTATTATGCAGAGCTACAAAAGGAAACAGAGTGGCATAAAAAATGTGGTGTCTATTTCCAGATCCATGATAACAGCAAGTGGTAGCTTCTCTCTTCTTACAAATCAATACAAGTCCTCCAAGGCTTGGGCTTGTGGCTCCGCTCATTATGTCGGTGGTGGGTAGGTGCATTCTTGAAGAAGGCCATGGAAAAATAGAAAGGCAGACTTACGAGTTAAGGGGTAATGAGGCCTCAGACAATGTGATTATATAATTGTGAAACCACTAATTATGTTTGTGGCTGTGATGGCTGGAAGCAGTGAGAAAGGTAATCAAAACTTGGGCTTTGGGGGAAAATGTATTCCCTCTCACTCTCCTCCTAGGCACCATACACTATTGCATTTTACCAAGAAAACGTGGGTTAAGGAACTCCAGAGTGGACAGCAGGTAGACGTAGATGTTCCAACACTGTATCAGGTTCATCCAGCAATGGCTCAGCGGCAAGGTCAGTGAGATCTGTTTGATCTAGTGACATATTGCACATAGAACACCGGACCCATGGAGCAAGAAAATTGGTTTTGGTACATTAAGATCCCAGAAGCCAAAGAGAGCCTCTCATGTGAACTCACACTAGTCATTTGTTTGTGGATCTTCCCCAGTGGCTCAGATGGTAAATAATCTGCCTGCCAATGCAGAAGACCTGGGTTCGATCCCTGGGTTGAGAAGATCCCCTGGAGAAGGGAATGGCACCCTACTCCATCCAGTATTTTTGCCTGGAAAATTCCATGGACACAGGAGCTTGGTGGCCTACAGACCATGGGGTCACAAAAGAATCAGACATGACTGAGCAACTAACACTTTCACCAAGACTCTGTGATGGCTCTCCACATCAACTCAGAGTAAAAGCTGAAGTCCCTTCAGGGGCTGAAGAGACCCTACCTGCCCTGGTTCCCAGTAGTTAACTTCCCCCTTCTTCACTCTACGCCTTCCCTGACAGCTCAGTTGGTGAAGAATCTGCCTGCAATGCAGGAGACCCCAGTTTAGTTCCTGGGTCAGGAAAATCCCCTGGAGAAGGGATAGGCTACCCACTCCAGTATTCTTGGGCTTCCCTTGTGGTTCAGCTGGTAAAGAATCCACCTGCAATGCAGGAGACCTGGGTTTGAGCCCTGGGCTGGGAAGATTCCCTGGAGAAGGGAAAGGCTACCCACTCCAGTATCCTGGCCTGGAGAATGCCATGACTTGCAAAGAGTCAGAGATGACTTAGTGACTGAACATACATGCATACATTTTCTTTTGAATTTGGGGAACCCTTTCTCTAAGAATGGAAAAAATTAAGTTGGTGATTTTTTTTCTTTCCTGTTAAAAATATAAACTGCATTGATTTATTTGACAAATAGTTATTGAGTATCTGCTATACCAGACATTGTTTTAGGGGCCTAGAATACATCAATGAACAATAAGAGAAGAATATTTCTTCCTTTTGTAGAGCTTACATTCTGGTAGAGGGAGGGAGAGGCAATAAAAAATAAGCATTGCAAGGAATTTACTTCTATAATATGTCATATGATGATAAGCACCATAGAAAAAGACAAAACATACCAGGTTAAGATATCAGGTTAAAGAGTGCTAGACAAGAGAAGGGGACATTTGGTCCAAAGATGAGGAAGTTAGCCTTGTAGACATTTGGGGAAGACAAGGCCAGCACATCTGGAGCAGGGTGAAGAAAGTGAAAGTCACTCAGTCATGTCCTACTCTTTGTGACCCAATGGACTGCAGCACACCAGGCGGTCTTGTCCTTCAGTATCTCTGGAGTTTGATCAAACTCATGTCCATTGAGTCAGTGATGATATCTAACCATATCATCCTCTGCTGCCCTTATCAAAATAAAATATTTCACATCAAAACTCCAAAACACAGGGGTAAAAAATCCCAAAACAAAACAAATATCTTAAAAATCTACAATTGTATTAATTTAAAACCTGGGGAAATTTTGTGGACTGACTTCCCCCCGAACCCCCACAATTTCAACTAAATCTCTTCTGAAGAGGTAGAGTTCCCTCTGGCTAATATATACAACACTGAAGAGGCCAGGATGGTCGGTGTTTTGGCATTCTGTTGTACAACATGTTAAAAAGCAAGAATAAAAATTAAATACCTAAGCAGTACTGGAGATTTGATCAAGGTCAGTGGTGAAACCTGTATTCATTTCATGCCCCTCATTTGTTCTGATGAGGGCTCAGACCCTCCCAACTGCCATAATCAATGTGTCACTCGTGTTAAGACTGTGGGATCAGTACATGGGAGAAAAATGCAGTGCCGAGGCAGAAACGAGTAAAGCAGAGGCGTGCGCGGACGCAGTGGGTGGTGAAGAGTCTGCCCAGGCTGATGGGGTAGGAAACGGGCCAACAACAACGGTGCCACTCAGGGATTCAAGCAACTGCCCCCAGTGAGGGGTGAGGGGTGAGTAGTGGGCACCCCTAAGCACTCAGTGCCTGCAGTGTTCTCCAGAGAACATCTGAATGATCCCCAAACAGCTTTCCCATCCAGAGCTTGCTCCTAGGCCCTGATGCACGGAATCAAGAGTCCCTTCAATCATCCTCTAAGAGGGCACTAAAGAGGCTCTCCAGATTTGAAGTTTCTGTTGCCATTTATAGGAAACAGGGGTTTATTGTTCACTGGAATTAACCAAGATAATAGTAAAAAGACCTGATACATAATAGTTCCATCTCTTTTCCTTTTTCCTGCTGGGACACACATGGAAGAAACAACGTTGCTATTGAGATCTGTATACTTTGCTTTGGAGAGCAAGCGATAGGACTCTGTTTTTAGCATTTAAGGAACTTCTTACCTATCTCCCTAAGTAAAATGAGTCACAACATGTACTTCACTCTCTAGGATCTAAAGGCTCCTTCTGGGTATCTAGAGGTTGTCAGTTTTGCTCCTCCCAGTAGGACTGGGGTGAAACTGACAAGAGAAAGCATAGTTACACCTCAAGGGTGCACTGACAAGCCACTTCCCCCTCAAAATACACACACAGACAAAATAAAGAAGCTATACAAAAAATAAAAAATAAAAAAACAAGAATTTTTTTTCAGGGAATGCCATGCTCCTCAAAAAGGTTACCTGAGCTTCTAAAAAGAATCCTGCTAGACAACTTCCAAATTCTATGGACCCATCCATCCTGCTTTCACTTCAGAGCTACTTACTTGGAAGAGCTGGGTGCCCTACAAAGAGGCCAGTCTGATTAAGTTAAGGAAATAGCAAAATACACCTCACGCTCAGAGGCACCTTGGGCTTTCAGGTAGTACTCCACAGTGTTGTTTCATTGGAGGAAAATGATAAGCATAACAGAAGACAAGAAGTCTATGTTAATTTTTAGTAGCAATGCATTTGCTCTATTAGGAGTGATTTATTCATTTACTTCGTAATAAACACGTATGATCCGCATCTCAGGGCAGGAACCATATATTTCATCAGGTTGGCTCTAGACATAAGAGGAATATTACCTAAATGGTCAAGGACTTAGTTCACAGGGCCCCAAGTGTTCTTTCAGTAGCTGCAGCCACATAATCTATTGCTTTCTTTCCCACACTCCAACGCTTACCTAAGGGTACAGCTAAACTATACCGATTACTCAGACATTTTTTTTTTTTTTTTTTTGGTCTGCTCCCTTATCATTAAGTTTGAACAATGGAAATAAAAACAACAAAAATCTCTGGAAGACTTTTTTCATGTCAGTGTGGTCTCACTCCCTTTACCAAGCAGCCAGACAGGCTGGAAGTGGGTTTCTATGTGATTCGAAGCTAAGCATTTCTTCTAACCCTGCTTTCAACAGAATTAAAGAGAATGGTTGAAAACCACCTGCCCAAAACCTCTGTTAGACTAGGAGGAGGCAACCTAAGCACAATGTCTTTCTCATAGGAACAGCTACATGAAGGCTAGTTTTAAACATGGATGTCAATTATATCTCAAAAAGAATAGCTTAATGGAAAATATTGCTGCTGTGGATGGAAACTAGGTCTGCACATTTGTGCTAAGTGAATGTCCTGGTAGTAATCGCTGCAAAATAGCCAGGACTTAGAGACAGAAGCACTGAGGCCCACTTCCTAGGAGATTGAGCAAAAGAAAAGAACAATATCTTTCCACTCCCTTTGCAGGCATCTTACATTTAGAAAAGGACAATCCCACAGGCTGAAAAGTTATTTCAGCGTTTTAAACTTCAATCCATGCTGACACCATCCTTAAATTCTGACTTAACAAATCTGGATTTTAAGTAAGTTTTGTTTTTATATTAACCTGATTTGATTTTGGTTTTTATTTTGTCATGATTTAGAGGTTTTGAAATTTAAAAAATGTACTACGACACATAAAGTCATTTCAGGTCTGTGCGTCAAATTTCTCCTTTTCCAAGACGTTACCTCTTACTTAAGGCTGCCTCCCTTCCTATCAGCAGAAGGAAGAGCCACAGCTTTCCTCCAAAAGAAGATAATCCAAAGATGAGATTCGTTTGGAATTTCTCCCAACTAATTACTCATCAGGTTGGTTGGAAGAGTCTGTAAAAGCTTAGAGTTCTGAGACCACGGGACTGGGACATAAACTGCACAGCACCCCCAGAAAAACACATGCAAGTATATTAAGGTCAACCACATGAAGCAGTCCTCCATTACCTGCTCACTACCCCACAGCTCCGGAAGCCTCATCCAAGAGGATTTCCCTTTAAAGATTTCTACGCAGAACCAGAACTAGTCACAGATATATACAAAGGCAAAATCACAGGGCTAAAATATAATAATTAAGACCAGTGAGTCTGTACAGATTTTCTTAACTAATTTTTACACTTAGCAGGGTTTATGCCTTCACACAAACATATTCTTAGATGTATAACAAAATAATATTATTCTTAGTCATTTAAATGCTGACTTTGATTATTATTGAGAGCTTCAGTCCATGTTTAAATCAACAATGGAAGACAAAAGATAGGCTGACTGCATGTCAGAGTACTCTTACTGAATGACAGTATCGACTTGGTCCCTGGGTACATTTAAGTATGGGACCCCCCTCAAGGCTGGAGTTGGGGTGTGTCTATAAGTAGCTGTATATTGGGGGAGGGATTGTAGAAATGGTATACCTCTGTATAAAAGCCTGTTTATACCTTACCTTAGGGAATTTGGGTTTCCCTTGCAGCCCAGCTGGTAAAGAATCTACCTGCAATGTGGGAGACCTGGGTTCAATCCCTGGGTAGGGTAGATCCCCTGGAGAAGGGAAAGGCTACCCACTCCAGTATTCTGGCCTGGAGAATTTCCATGGACTGTATAGTCTATAGGGCCGCAAAGAGTTGGACACAACTGAGCTACTTTCACCTTCTTGCACGTTTTTAGGGAATTTGGACTTGATTTTCAACATTTATACTATACCAATACTAAAAATAGTATACAAAACACAATACTTAGCACTGTTTAAGTGCTCATCAGTTAAGTACTTGATAAGCATAACCTTATTTTCCACACACCGCTTGGACGGAGGCTGAATTCCTTACTTTGGGAATGCTAACGTGAACTCTGGAAGATGGTGGTGAGCAGGGAGGCCTGGCGTGCTGTGATGCATGAGGTCGCAAAGAGTCGGACATGAGTGAGCGACTGAACTGAACTGAACATGCCTTTTGACATATATTACTACGTGGCAGTTGTTTCAAAATGTTTTACAAAAATGTTAGCAGTCCTAAATGTGTTCCCAATAATAAGAAATCAAAAATCTGGGGATCACTGCACCAAGAGATCTTACCACCGTGTGCCCATCTCATACTCGACCTGCTGGATCAGAGGGAGGCGGGAGGGATTTCTCTGATGCATTACTGAGTGAGAGGCCTTCAATAATTTATGTCAAATATACTATTTCATTTCCTCCTCGATATAAAGCAACCTCACAGGGTTGTTATATATAATTTGACTGATGAGTAAACAGAAGCTTAAAGAGATCAGTAAGTTGCCCAGCATCAATGCTGCTCAGATAAAAGTGCAGAAACAGGACTTAAATCTAGCACCTGTGAGGTCCCAAATGCCACATGCTTTCTGCCACATGCTACTGGTACTTGGGCTCCCCTGGTTGGATTTCAAAGAGAAACTAGTAAGTTTCTTCTTAAAGATGAGGAAGGAGGAAACGTTTTCAGACACATTCCCAGCTGAGAATTCCATAGACTTTACCAGTGATTCATAGAGGATGCAATCTTTCAACAGGAGGAAGTTTGAAAAGCACACACACCTATGTGGCATAGGGATTATGTATTTGATTTGGAGTAAGGAGCTGGGGCTCCTTGGCAGCATAAAGCTGCATTCACTTTCAACTCAGTCTTTGTTCCTAAAGAACCATAAAATACACAATATACGCCAGATATTGAGAGCTTCATGTATATATATATTCATACATACGGAGTCATATGTGTACTCGGTCACTTGGTTGTATCCAACTCTTTGTAACCCCATGGACTGTTAGCCTGCCAGGGTCCTCTGTCCATGAGATTTTCCAGGCAAGAATACTGAAGTGGGTAGCCTTTCCCTTCTCCAGGGAATCTTCCTGACTCAGGGATCGAACCCATGTCTACCTCCATCTCCTGCATTGCAGGCAGATTCTTTATTGCTTAGCCAACGGGGAGTTGTGTGAGGTCCAATTCATTTGCTATCTCAACAGTCAGAATGCCAAATCAGGGATTCCTCTCTCTACAAAGGACTTGAGAGGACATTCCCATTCAATGAGCTATTGTGAGGCCTCAGTTTATTAATCCTCCTCTTCTTCCGCCTCATTCCCCGCCAGCTTCACAGGGAAAGGAGAACAAAGGGCCACAGCTCCCCCTGGACTCCACTGGCCCGTGACCTGGGCCACATGGTAGTGGCAGGAAGCGCTTGACCAGGATCCTATCCATCTTCCCTCCCCCTCTGGGTGGCCAGTGAGCTGGAAAATGAAGAACACAATGCAGGTTCCTGAGACTGTTAATTAGGTCACAGCTGATCCCGGTGTCCTTCATCCGACAGCTGGGGCCAGTGGGCCAGCACACCCCTTTGCAGGGGTGCCCAACTTGAATACATCCTTTCTTCCTTAAGATGCCCCTCGCAGACCAGACCCAAGGAAACCCAGCAATGCAACTCTTCTCCATATAAGTCAAAGCACTCTTGGAGAACAGGCCCTCCTTTGGGAATAACACTTTAAGAGGAGGCACGTGCAGAAGAGAGTATGGGACAGTTAAGAAGCAGTCTGCCAAATGGAGGGCCCAGCAAGGGCAAAACAGCAGTCTTCCAATACTACGGGTCAGCTATGGCCAGAGAAACAAGGTTTCGAGGATAAAAGTTAGTCACGTGACTTCAGATAAGCCCCCTAACTTCTCCGTGCCTCTGTTTTCCTATAGGTATAATTGGAATAATTATAGTATCCACCTTACAGGATTGCTAAGAGGAAATATTACTATGTATAAGTGGGTCTGGTGAGCACTATAGCAATGTTCGATGATGATGAAAATTAGGCAGATTTGGGCTCAATACAAAATCTTCTTCTAAAAATTATAAATGAATGTTAAAAAAAAGTGACTTGCACTAAAGGCAGTGATAAGCTAGTAAGTTCCCCATGACTAACAGCAGCCATCTGGGCAGGACATGGGGCTGAGGAACAAGCCCATGCAGAGACGCTGCAGGAAAAACCCCGTCATCGGTAGGGGAATGTTTAAAAAGCAGTAACCTTATGTTTTATGGCTCGTTGGTGCTTTCAGAATATTTTCCCACCTGAATTTTTCTTTCAAAGCCAACCGGGGAAGTAAGTAGGGTAAATATCAGGCCCACTCTACAGAAGAGAGGCACCGATAGGCCAAATGTCTTGTCTGAAGCCAAAGAGCTTTATCTGAAAGTGCAGGCTTCTGAACAGAGAGCACCCGTGTCATCTTAGACACTATTTCTCCCTGCACCTCACCCCCATCTCGTCCAGGACAGGCCTCGTTGCTGNAAATATCAGGCCCACTCTACAGAAGAGAGGCACCGATAGGCCAAATGTCTTGTCTGAAGCCAAAGAGCTTTATCTGAAAGTGCAGGCTTCTGAACAGAGAGCACCCGTGTCATCTTAGACACTGTTTCTCCCTGCACCTCACCCCCGTCTCGTCCAGGACAGGCCTCGTTGCTGCGCAGATTCTTCCCTGTCACTTCCCGCCCCATCTGAATTGTCCCTTCTCAGCCTAATGCTGCTGTCTGCTTGCTTGAGCTTCCAAAATCCTGTTGTCTCACAGATCTCCCCGCTTAACCCTGTGTTTGTCTGTCAACATAATTTGTTATTACCAAAGAAAAGGGAGGGAAATACATGTTTAAGCTTGAGCTTTGACTCTAGGGTTCCAGGAAGAGGCTAGGGAATCATAAAACCAGGAGGGCCTTCAAAACCAGAGAGAGGGGGCTAAAAACCACCCACGCAGAGGTCCCCGGGTGTGCACGACACACTTCCGCAGTGTTCTTCAGTTACACATCCACCGGACATACCCACAGCACCCAACGTGTCCCTGTCTTAGAATTTGGGGAAAAGTAAAGACCAATGCCAAGGCTTTTTAGCAAGGAGGACAGTACTGGGCTTTAGCTTCTGGAGTATCTCACAGGGGCCATGGGGAGATGGATGGCCTGGCAGCTACTAAGAGCTTCAGGCCCATAAACCAAATTGCCTGAAAGAGCGACTCAGTTATTTTCTCATTCACGGCTTCCAATGGCACCAACAAAGCCTGAGTCATCCGGGTCCCTGGAGAGACATATCTGGCCTGTGCACACATCCGTGCTCATTACTGCTGGACGGTCCTCAGCTATCCACACCAAACAAGCACCTCCCTGCCTCCAGGGCCACGTTTAATTTCTGCTCCTGTTTGCATACATCTGATCTACACACTTTGTCCTTATGGAAGGACCTGGCTCTCTTGGGAGAAGGAAACGCACACACTCTCTTACATTTTTATTGTATTTGGTTTTTAAGCAGGTGAGTATTCATTTGGCTGTGCTGGGCAGCATGCAAGATCCTGGTTTCCTGACCAGGGATTGAACTCTGGCCCCTGCATTGGCAGCCCAGAATCTTAACCCCTGGACCACCAGGGAAGTCCCAAACTCTCTTTCCAAACAGTGGCCATGCTAATTCCCCTCTCTTCGCCATTTCTCCCTTGATCACACCTTCTTCCTTCCTGCCCCTTCTCCCCCTGCCCCTCCCCCTCGTCATACGTCTCTTCTTCCATGCTTTCACTCCCTTATTTTTCTTTCTTCTCCAGTCATCTCTTTTTTCTCCCCTCCTTTCCTCCAACTGACATGACAGTTTTCCTTCAACTTTCCGCTCTTTCCTGTCCTGCGCCCAAATCCCCTTCCCCCTCCACAATGTGTGGGGAAGGCTACTAGTGTTGCCCTCTGCTACCCAAACAAGATAAAAGTTTATGGAGCCATGATCCTTTCCGCTCACCTCTTTTATGGTTGTTATAAAGGCAGTTCTCGTAATTAATTTCCCATGTCTAAGACGTTACAGATATGCCCAAATGCAAGCTTCTGAAGGAATCTCTAGAAGGTAGAGAAGAGGATCAGTCACTGCTTTTTTTAAGATCTGCCTCACCTTTGTGTCCCTGTATGAAAGACCCATACCCCTTGTGTCCTTCCAAACTTCACACGCTGAAGCTCTAAATCACCTGGTGGTTCCAAATGTGACTTTATTAGGAGACAGGCTCTTTAAAGAGGTGATTATATTAAAATGAGGCCATCTGGGGAGGCTCTAATCCAATATGACTGGTGTCATCATAACAAGAGGAAATTCAGATGTGTGGACAATCGGGCCTCACATGGACAGAAAGCTGCAAGAGGACACAGCCAGGAGCCGGCCGCCCGCAAGCTGAGAGCCGAGGCCCCGGAGGAGATGGAACCTGCTGATCCCGCTCACCCAGCCACCGGTGCTCTGAGAATGCAAGCGCCCCTCACTTAAGCCATCCTGTCTGTGGCATTCTGTTATGGCAGCCCTAGCATGTCAATCAGGGAAGGCAACGGCACCCCACCCCAGTACCCTTGCCTGGAAAATCCAATGGATGGAGTAGCCTGGTGGGCTGCAGTCCATGGGGTCGCTAACAGTCGGACAGACTGAGCGACTTCACTTTCACTTTTCTCTTTCATGCATTGGAGAAGGAAATGGCAACCCACTCCAGTATTCTTGCCTGGAGAATCCCAGGGATGGGGGAGCCTGGTGGGCTGCCGTCTATGGGGTCACACAGAGTCGGACATGACTGAAGTGACTTAGCAGCAGCAGCAGCATGTCAATATGCTCTGTGAAGTAGATACCACGAATAGCGTATCTGCCTGTCTTCTCTTGCATTTGGGGAATCTGGACAAAAACTCGATGCCTATCAAGCTGTTATTCTTTCAGTTTAAGGAGAACTCTTCTGTAAATCAAAAAGGACCCCTACCTCCCCCCACCAAAAAAAAAAAATCTATGATAAGTAGCATAGTCCAGAGATGGAGACATCACCCCAAGGCCGCTTGTGTTCTGAATGCCCTGCCCTGCCCAAATCCAGGCATGACACAGTGACACTTGTGTATCAAAAGGAATTCTTCAGAGTGGAAGTGATATAATGATGCCCCCAAAAAATCAACCAGATTCCTCCTAAAAAAAGAAAGCATTTGAGAAACAAACAAACAAATAAAATTGTAAAATTTTAATGAGAAAAAAAGTTTACATCATAGGTCTAAAGCCAGGCAATACTGGATAGATTCAGAAGGTCAGCTAGACCGTGGAAGTTACTAGAAATGGAAGATTATTAAAACTCAGTCTGTGGGAACCTTTAGACATCAGTTTGCTCTTAGGTACCTATAGAAACTTGCCCGTTTACACATTCTTGTGCACGTGGTGATAAGTCACTTGAGTCGTATCCGACTCTTTGAGACCCCATGGACTGTAGCCCTCCAGGCTCCTCTGTCCATGGGATTCTCCAGGCAAGAATACTGGAGTGCGTTTCCATGCCTTCCTCCAGGGGATCTTCCTGACTCAGGGATCGAACTTGCATCTCTTACGTCTCCTGCACTGGCAGGCAGTTTCCCACGGAGTCACCTGGAAGCCCATATATCCTTATGGGTCCCAGGCAAATTGTAAATTCATCTGGAAGCCCCTTTACTATATTGTCTTGAGGTCTGCATACAGAAGTCCTTCTGTTCGGTGGTTAAGTAAAACAGAATCTGAACGACCCATGAATAGCTCCTCTCTTGATTACAACCAAAGCCCCCCCCACTTTTATGAGCTTCCTTGTGCCCAAACAAATCACTGATACAAGAGATTATATCACCGACATCACCCTCTCACAGACAAGCCCACAAAGCCTCACAGACATAAGTGTACGCAGAATTTGTGTGGTACAGCTATCTCTAATAAGCTGCAGAGGAGAAGGAAAATTCCAGACATGGGGATCTCCTTTGTGATCCTATTTTTCTCATTTTTCCTTAAGCCCCTTCTTTCACCAGACAAGCCCCAAATCTCACAAGCAGCTCTTGCCTCCAGAGGGAGGCCACCAAGGAGCTGAACAAATCTGTTCACATAAATGGACTCTGCATTGCTCTGGGAGAGCCCTTGTCCCCGGAAAGAAGCATCTCTCCTTCTGCCTCCTACATCAACAGGCTAAAGAAAAGGTGAAGACTAAATGGGGCAGAGTGTACACCTGTTCAAGCTACAAGCTGGTCTCTTAAGCAAAGGCTCACACACTTCCCAGGAGAACAGGAAGCATCTCATGTTAACTCCACGCCCTTAATAAGTGTGTGGGCCCATCCCAGGAATACACAACATTCCCCATTCACCCACATGGACTTGAAGGAACAGCTACGCGGGGGACCCAGAGAGGACATTCAACCAGGCTTGTATTTCCAAAGGACTCCTCAACATTTTAGCTTCTGAAATTGGTTTCACTATAGTGATGTTCAAACATTCACTAACAATCTATTGCTCAATTCGACAATTATTATCAATGTGGTTTCAATTCTTTTTTTGTTGTTCTGGAGTATATTTAAGAAAATATCAAACATAATATAATTCAGTCTTTGGGTATTACTTCCAAATGATTCTGCATATAGAGCCACCACTAAAGAGGGTACAAAAAATGTAAAATGTCAACAAACAACTCTAAACTGGCGTTCCATTCCTGGGCCACCTGCCCATCGCAGACTGTGAATTAATATCCTCTCTAAATTTAGAGAGAGATTCCTGGTTTGTGACTACACTGCATTCAGTGCGTTTCTGTGTGAACAAATAATTTCTTGAGTGTTAACATTTAAAGGTTACGGTGACTATGTTATTTCGTTTCTTCATTTTACCAGTGTGCAAAGAACTTTAAAGCAGAGAGGAGAAGGAAGAAAGAAAAGAAAGGGAAGAAAAAAAAAGAAACAAAAAGTAAAGACAGTGGTCAAGGGCTCTCTGAGCCTCTGAAACTTCTGTCCCCAAAGAAAAATCCACTATGAATTAAATTCAGTGGAATGATCCTGATAATAGCAATGATTTGTTGAGTGTTTGGTGCATACCAAGCACTATACCATGCCCTTAAGGAGGAATCTCCTGGAACATAGAGGTGCTATTCAGCTATGTCCACTCCTCAGGCTTTTGTACACGGGAATGCCCAGTCAGTTTCAAACAACATACAGCCTGGAGCACATATGAAAAAGTACAGGTGGGGTGAAGGTTAGTCATTGCAGTCGAAAGGTTAACCTTGGCTTTGGGAGGANAAAAAAAAAGAAACAAAAAGTAAAGACAGTGGTCAAGGGCTCTCTGAGCCTCTGAAACTTCTGTCCCCAAAGAAAAATCCACTATGAATTAAATTCAGTGGAATGATCCTGATAATAGCAACGATTTGTTGAGTGTTTGGTGCATACCAAGCACTATACCATGCCCTTGAGGAGGAATCTCCTGGAACATAGAGGTGCTATTCAGCTATGTCCACTCCTGAGGCTTTTGTACACGGGAATGCCCAGTCAGTTTCAAACAACATACAGCCTGGAGCACATATGAAAAAGTACAGGAGGGGTGAAGGTTAGTCATTGCAGTCGAAAGGTTAACCTTGGCTTTGGGAGGAGGGAGTAACCTATTTTGAGAAACTATTCCCCTTTCTTTCCTCTGGTGGGCTGACGGCCTTCTTGAATCATTGTGCAGTTCCCCTAACCAGCCCATACAAGGCAATTGCTTCTTTTTGTCGGGGCCTCATTAATTTAGTGAGTAAACACAGAGTTATTTTATTTACATCCTAAAAGTGTACCATCACTAGCCAGTGGGGCTCCACTGGAGAACCTCTAGCTAGAATACTGTAGCCTTGAGACTGCGGTGCAGGTTTTCTCAGAGTGACAAGAGGCCGGACAAAGGATGAGGCAAGGGAAGGGTTAATGCATTGTCGGGGTGGCCCAGTCCATCCCAAAGCAGTGTGTCAGTGCAGTTCATTTTCTATACTATTCTATTTCTTCTGCACTAATTCAGTCATTATCACACCCGGACAAGCACCCCATGCTTCATTTACTGTCATTAATTAATTCCCCACCCCCTGCTCTCTACCTTATTTTAAAAGAGCGAGGAGGGAAATATCCCATTCTATCAAGGAGAGAATGCAGGTTTAATAATGGGTGGCAGCTGGCTTTCTCTGGTGCAGATGAGAAAGAGAAATGCAAGCCAGCTCACTGTCGAGCTTGCTGGACCGTGGCTGAGACAACACCTCTCACCTCCTGTCTCCACCCTCAACCCACAGCCCCACGCCCAGACCCCAGGCCTCCTCAAGCTCAGTGTTCCGACCCCACTCCCTGACTCTGCAGAGGTTTACGGGAGAGAACAGCCAAGCTTGGGCACCTCTCCCCACCCTCGTTCATACCCAATCATGATACGGAGGAAAGTAATACATGCACGGAAAGGACCAGCTGATACCAGCCCCGAGGAGCACAGCTTGTATGTTCTGGCTCAGGCTCTGGAACTCACAACTTCACCCCCTAAAGCCCCAGTTCAGCACATCTCTGAGTGTCCTGCTTGCCTCTCAAATGGGGAGGCCAAAGGGCGAAAGAGGCAATTTAAACTCAATCGCCTAAGTGTTCCCATTAGAAAGACGCTCCTGTGAATGTGTATTTGATCCCCTGTCATTTACTCTACAACTGAACTACATCAGTCCCCAAGTGTATTCTTTATTATTGCTGTTCCATTCAGTTGCCCAGTAGTGTCTGATTCTTTGTGAGCCCATGGACTGGAGCGTGCCAGGCCTCCCTGTCCCTCACCATCTTCCAAAGTTTGCCCACAGTTCATGTCCATTAGTGCAGAAGGAAATGGCAACCCACTCCACTGTTTTTGCCTGGAGAATCCCAGGGATGGGGGAGCCTGGTGGGCTGCCGTCTTTGGGGTCGCACAGAGTCGGACATGACTGAAGCGACTTGGCGGCGGCAGCATGTCCCTTAGATCATGTGATGTCATCCAGCCATCTCATCCTCTGATGCCCTAATGATGTCTGATAATAATAGATATTATTTATTATCTGTTACTTGGCAATGGCACCCCACTCCAGTACTCTTGCCTGGAAAATCCCATGGACGGAGGAGCCTGGTAGGCTACAGTCCATGAGGTCGCTGAGAGTTGGACATGACTCAGTGACTTCACTTTCACTTTTCACTTTCATGCACTGGAGAAGGAAATGGCAACCCACTCCAGTGTTCTTGCCCGGAGAATCCCAGGGACGGCGGAGCCTGGTGGGCTGCTGTCTATGGGGTCGCACAGAGTCGGACACGACTGAAGCGACTTAGCAGCAGCAGCAGCAGCATAGTCTGTGGTACTAGTGTATTATTCAGCAGCTCTATCAACACTCTGCATTCCTGACAGTCTACTTGTATTAATAACTCTGCCCAGTGAATGCATACAGAGAAGTATCCACGTGATGGTCTTGGGGGAGGTGGAGGAGGGGAGGGTCATTGTCAAAGAGAATGCTTTGGTTCATATCAAAGAATGACTTGGCATGTACACTCTGCTATATTCAAAATGGGTAACCACAGACCTCTTGTATAGCAATGTTATATGCCAGCCTAGATGGGAGGAGGGTTTGGGGGGAAGCGGATACATGTATTTGTATGGCTGAGTCCATTTTCGCTGTTCACCTGAAACTATCACATCATTGTTGACTGGCTATACCTCAACACAAAATAAAAAGTTTAAAGTATGGGGGAAAAAATTAAAAAGAGTAACTTGGTCTTTCTTTAAAAGGAGGCATGCACTGGAAAATGAACCCTGGCAGTCTAGGTTAAGTCTAGGTAAGTCAGGAGCTAAAACTGCCATCATTTAGTTCACATCGTCCTTGGCCAGCTATACTTCTCTGGGCCTTGATTTCCCCACTTACAAAATGAAATTGTTAGATGAGATGAACTCCACCCTCTTTCCAAAGCCTTGAGTTCTGTCTACTTAGGGTTTAGCCAGTGAGTTTCACACCCTCCTCTCTCACCTGGGATTTTTCTCAAGGCTAGAAAACACTGAACATTCTGAGTTCTAATTCTGCCCGAATTTGGTTAATTTCTCTATTTCATTGGAAAGGAGGAAAACTTTGGTCGATTCTCATCTGTATAGCATGGATCAGAATCCCTCTTTGTGTGAATTAAATACCTTAGTAGATTTTTTTTTTTTTTAAGACACAATAGAGGGCCAAGTTCTTGGAAAGTAGAGAACACAGTTTAAATAGCAAAGTTAGTTGATTTTTTTTTTAATTCACCCATGATGTACAGTTGGCAGAAAGTTCTCATTCATCCTTTCCATAGCCAAGTCTCCGTGCTGAAGGCAGTAAGGAAACCTCAGCTGCGACACAGAACTGGCTACCAGAAACACGAAATACAGAGAAATTTAAGAGTTAACCAATTCATTCCCAGCAAGTCCAGTAGCAGGCTAAGTGGAAATGTAACTTTCCTGCTAAATATTCAGACGGAGTCACACAGAAGAGGGGTTCTACGTACTCTGGGCCCTTTTCCTTAAGCCAGCGCTGAATATCTTTTTTTTTAATAAGTGTTTGTTCACTGTCTTTTATTGAGCTCAGTCTTCCTCAGACCACTAGAAATGCTGTTTGTTACAGGGATCAGAAAATAGGAATTAGCACATTAAGAACTTTAAACATAAATAAGTTTATGGGGAAATGAGAATGGGTGAGAGGCTGGAGGGTGGGGGGTGGAAGCAGGGAATTGAGTATTAATAAAAAATACATCAAAGAAGGACAAAGACTCACAGATGACCTACAAATAGAGAGTAAAGTGAAAGTGAAGTCGCTCAGTTGTGTCTGACTCTTTGCGACCCCATGGTCTGTAGCCTACCAGGCTCCTTCATTTTTTAGGCAAGTGTACTAGAGTGGGTTGACATTTCCTTCTCCAGGGGATCTTCCCAACCCAGGTCTCCAGCACTGCAGGCAGACGCTTTACCATCTGAGCCACCAGGGAAGCCCAGAGGGGAGTGAGGTAACCGCTAAGTCAGAGTAACAGAACAGATTGATTAGTAACCAACACAAAGCTTGAGAAATGACATTAAAAGGAGGGAAGGGGCAATGCTGACTAATCATGAAGCCTGTCACTCTATCACTGGCCTCATTAGACAGTTAAGGAACTTCACTCACTTATCTCAAGGTTATCCACAGAAACAAATTCAGAGGGTCCCGAGGTTTGTAATCGCGTTGTCTATTCTTTTCGCAAGATCGAAAGAACAAGTCTAAACTGTGCCTAATCAAGTCAGTAAGGTCTGAAGTCCTTGTTGAAGCATATGGGACAAGTACTAAGAATGTAATAGGGTTTGGAGTCAGCTCATCAGTCAATCCATTGACAGGTATTCATTGAAGGCTTACAATGTGCCCAACACTGCCATTCCTGATTGCAAGTCAAAAAGCTTGGGAGAAGGGGGAGGTCTAGCCGCAGCTATCTCATTACCTCCTTTTGTGAACTCAAACAAAACAAATGATCTAGTTTGACAATATTTTCAAGCCTCTGTTATAAAGTAGGCATAGCCCTGGGTATATAGGAAAGCCAAGAATTAGCGAGGTTCACTCTCCGCCTCAATCAGAACAAGAGAATGATAAACAGGTATATAAACAACACTTAGACACAGCATATACAGTAACCTTAAAACAACAAGTTTAGTAGGGTTTCCTGATCTATAAAATGGAAATACCAATTAACTAGAGTATACCACCTATTCAAACTTTAGAGTTTTGGGAAAGAAATAGTAGTCCACTGATATAAATACATCCGAAGCTTTGCATTTATGGGAGATGAAATGAGATCTTTGGTCAAAACTCAAAATTTTTATTAGAATTTCACAATATGTGATTTATCTGTTTCATGGGGTGTCAGTTAACCTTCGGTTGAATCCCTGCTATAAGGAATCACTTTATCATCTTGTTTATATAGATAATACATTTTACACAAACAATTCAGGCTCCGGGAGAAAAGGGTGGGAGGATGCCTTAAAAAAGTAAAGAAAAACTCAAGGAACAAATATTTCCTGAAAGAATGCTTTGATAAAAAAGTAAGTCTTGAGCTCAGGGGCAGGATGAGCAAAATACCAGATACCTTCAAAGGTTCTAGGAAGAAACGCCCTTTCTGTTGGTGGCAGCAACTTAAACGGAACCTTTCCACGGTTTTCCTCCATGGAAAAGTCCCCCGTGTTCCTCTTGCTATCAAGACAGACACCCGGAAGGTGACCATCTCTGTGTGATTCTCTCTGTGTGACTCTCTGTTTTCTCTCCCTCAAACTGTCCTTTCCCTAGCTGCTTTCCTCACTCTCCTCTTCATCTACCGTAAAACTGATCACTCCAGTTCATTCTTATATTGTTTTTGCTCTTTGTGGACTGTGTGTGTGTTGGGGGGGGGAAGATATGGATGTGTGTGTGTGCATGTGCGTGCATGAACACATGCACACATTTCAACAAAATAACAAATCTTAGTCTTTGAGAATCTCTCTTTCCCACCCCCAGAAGGGACTCATAAAAGTGAGTGAAGTTGCTCCGTCATGTTTGAATCTTGCAAAGAGTAGCCAGCCAGGCTCCTCCGTCCATGGGATTTTCCAGGCAAGGATACTGGAGTGGGTTGCCATATCCTCATACAGAACCTGTTTGTGTCCACTCTCTGCTTTTTGACCTAGTTCAGATTCAGCAATTCCACTTCAACACTTGTCTTAAGAAAGAAAGCAAAAAAAAAAAAAAAAAAAAAAAAAAAAAGAACAGCTTTAATTAACTAAGCTCCAGACCTCTTATCACAGTTTATAGCAGCAGCAGCAGCAGAATAAAAGAGGAAAAGTGTAAAGAATACGTATCTCTTCTCCTCTTATCTCCTTATTGAAAACACTAAAACACTGGCTGGTCATCCATTCTGATGATCCAAACACTTGGACTTTGCCCTGGTTCTCCCACCGTGGTACACTTCCATGACAACAGATGAGCCAACCACAACAGACAGCGTTGCCACACCTCAGCCATCAACTCAATCAATCAAAATCCTTCCTTGCATCTTACTGGGAGAGGGTTCGGGGTGAAAGCTAACATTTTAGTAGGTGGAGGTAAAAGAAGTCTGAAACATGAAAGAAAAAGAAATATTCTTCATGTCCACTGTGATTTAGAACACTTGAGAGTTCACTTGGTAGGACGCGCTGACTATACTGTAAATTGGTTAAGATTCATTTTGCACAGGTTGTCCTGACTTAGTAACAAAACATGATTGTCGCAGGATTTCCTCACCACCACCATCCCTGACCCTGTCTCCCTCTCACCCATGAACCCTAAGGTTTGGTGAAAAAATTCTTTTATTTGGTTCTGTTAAACCCACACTCACAAACCAAAATGTCACAGAAGAGCTGTGAAGGTTTCCTTCTAGCCTCCTCACCTGTTGCCACCCCCACCCACTGCTGGGGAGAAAACCATAGTTTGACTGGTGTCCAGGGCCCTCCTTTACTTCCTGCCCACTGCAATGGCCACAAAGAGAGCCCCAGATAGAAGACAGAACACGGACTCATGCTAGAAAAGGGGAGCAAGAGACGAGGGAACAGTAAGGAAAAAAGTGGGATAAAGGGGGAAAAAACCCCAGCCAAATGCAAATTTGACCCAGTCCTCATTTGAACTATGTCCCCTCCATTTCTTCTTCAAAAGGAGGAATAGTTACTGTAAAGTAAAAAAAAATAAAATTTAAAAAAAAAAGGAGGAATAGTATATGAAGGAGGACAAAATAAAAGCAGAGTTACATAATACCTCAATGAAAGTAAAAAGATAAGTGGGGGAATATATCACACAGCTGAAAAAAAACATCCTGAACTTTAATATTTTAGCTGACACTTAGGACATTGATTGAAAAAATAGTCAAGATATAGAAAATTCTTTAATAGCAACTCAGATCCTTCACAGTCCCTAATCTACTATTTCTTAAAATGGGTTTCTTGGACCCACAGGGAGGCCTGGCATGCTGCAATTCATGGGGTCGCAAAGAGTCGGACATGACTGAGCGACTGAACTGAACTGAACCAGAATCACCTATTGTTGTTAGAGATTCCTAGATGCCACCCAAGATTAAGACTCTTTGGAACTATCACTTGGGACCTGAACTTTTAACAAATACCCCTGGTAATTTTAATATCTTCTAACATTTGAAAGATGCTCCTCAAATCTTTCAACTACCTGCATTGAGTACAATTACCTAATTATACTGAATTTGCAAAGCATGCTTTGAAACGTTACTTCTGCAAACAGCAAGTTTTGACAAGGATGTGGAGAAAAAGGAATCCTCATGCACTGTTGGTAGGAATGTAAACTGGTGCCACCACTGTGGAAAACAGTATGGAAATTCCTCAAAAAAATAAAATAAAAATAGAACTAGCTTACAATCCAGCAATTTCACCCCTGAATCTCCAAAGGAAACAAAAACCCATTTCAAAAGATAATATGTATCTCTGTGTTCATTGCACCTTTACTTACAATTGCCAAATATGGAAGCATCCTAAGTGCCCATCAATAGATGACTAGATGAAGTTATTTCTCACATACAACTAGGATTACTGCCAGTACATGAACAGTGGGCCTATTATTACACCACAAGCTGCATGATAAAGCCTTTTCCTCCAGGTTTGCTCTGTTAGTACTTCAGAGTACCTAATACAATTCAGTCCATAAGAGTTTTCCTCATAAAAATAGCATAAAACAATTAACAAAATCCTTATATGGCCAGACATTCAATTTATGTAATAAAACAGTATTGGGAAACAAAACTATTAAGCTACACGGTAGCTCACAAATGATATAATCCAAGATAAAGACCTGGAGATCTCATTTAAAACTGCAGGGTCTCAGAATTCTAGTCCAGCAGGTAGAGGGAGGTACTCAGAATCTGCATTTTAACCAGTATGTTCAAGGGCCAAATTTAAGGAAATGTTTAGCATAACTTGGACTGACTTGACTTTGATAGCTTATAACAGTGTTTCTCAAAGTGTGGTCCCCAGGACAGCAACATCAGTGTCAGCTGAGGACATTTTAGGATGGCACATGCTTGGGTTCAAGTCCAGGTTTACTGAATCAGAAACTCAGAAATAGGATCCAGAAGTCTGTGGTTTAAAGCTGGCCAGATGCAATTCATTTACATCAGTACTTAGAGGGGTGGTTCTCAACTTTGAAGACCTGGGGGGGGTTTAGATAATCCAGTGAAGATTGCTCTTCAACCACATTTCTGGGGCAGAGGGAGGGGCTGAGCATCAGCAGGTTTTAAAGCTCCCCAAGGGCTTCCCTTGGAAAAGGAAATGGCAACCCACTCCAGCATTTTTGCCTTGAGAATCCTGCGGACGGAGGAGCCTAGTAGGCTACAGTCCATGGGGTCACAAAGAGTCAGACACTTCACTTTCACTTTTCAAGGGCTTTCCAGGTGGTGTTAATGGTAAAGAATCTGCCTGCCAATGCAAGAGACATAGGAGACACGGGTCCCTGGATCAGAAAGATCCCCTAGAGGAGGGCATGGCAACCCACTTTAGTATTCTTGCCTGGAGAAGCTCATGGACAGAGGAGCCTTAAGGAGTACAGCCCATAGGATTATAAAGAATCAGACAGGACTGGAGCAATTTAGCATGTATGCAAGTGATCTCAATGGGTAGCCATGGTTGAAAACCACCACCTTAGAACAATATTATTTTACTTATGAAGCACAAGAATAGTCACATCCCTGCTCACTCACTGTAACACGCTGCTTTGTTATCGAAACATTATTCACCATTATCTTGGATTCTCTAACCTGTTCTGTTCACCACAAGCTCTCGGATCCCAGTGGTATGACAACACTCACATCTCTGCATTGAGCTTGGAGAGGAGAGAAAAGAGGTCCACTAATGTGTTGCTGGATCAAGTGACTTACCCAGGATGATCTGCATGTAGAAAGTGCTGAGCTTCTGAGCCGTTCTTTCAGCTCTGAGCTCTGTGCCTCTAGATGAGAGACACATAATGGAAGGGAAAAGCTACCCCAGGCACTCTCTTTCCAAGCTGCCACCAACCCCATGATTATTCCCTCCATCAACCTGGGTGAGTGGGCTGGGAGTCACTTGCCCGCCTTTGAATTGCCCCATTTGTGTCAAGGTTACTTTGTGCAAAATGATAAGCATTACCCACTAATTCTCTTCTGCACCTCCCACATTTTTCCCCAAAGCCTAGGCTCTCAGAAAGCTTTTCTCTTTCTTCTTTCTGACTCCTTTTAAAAAGACCTTTAAAACATCCTTACCCTGTGGATCTGTCATGCTTTTCCATCCTCTAATCTGCGAGCCGACAGACAGCTAATCATTATTATAGTAAAAATGAGTTATTATCATTACACACCAAAAAGAAAGTGATGCCAAATCCTGCATTTTCCTCCACGTCCAGTTAAATACCTCCTCCTCCATGAAGCGTTCCTTGTCGGCCCCTCACAATATTAATAACATTTCTTTCTGTTGACTCCTGCAAATATTTGCGTGTCTGTACTGAACTACCTAGAGCTTAAGTGCATATAATGGCATGTACTGTTTTCAAGTTGTGTAATATTAAGTCATTTTTCAGCTCCAGCTCTCTGCTAAACTTCCCAAGGGCAGACACCACACCTTCTAGTTCTTTTATGTCCCTCACGGCCATTTCTGGGCAAAAAGCACTGGACAAAAATCCAATAAACGTTTGACTCTCATTACACCTATCTTATAAAACATCAAAAACATTTAACCATTATTCTGGCTTCTCAGGTATATTCTACAAATTAAACAGCAAAACTAAGATTGGCATCCTATCTCTAATTCCAATAATTAGTGAAAGTCGCTCAGTTATGTACAGCTCTTTGCAACCCCATGGAAATCTCCAGGCCAGAATACTGGAGTGGGTAGCCTTTCCTTTCTCCAGGGATCTTCCCAACCCAAGGATCGAACCCAGGTCTCCCACACTGCAGGAGGATTCTTTTCCAGCTGAGTCACAAGGGAAGCCCAAGAACACTGGAGTGGGTAGCCTATCCCTTCTCCAGGGATCTTCTCGACCCAAGAATCGAACCGGGGTCTCCAGCATTGCAAGTGGATTCTTTACCAACTGAGCTCCCAGGGAAGCCCTTCAGTAATTAAGTTGAGCCTAATTCTCAAAGATCAGAAAGCATACTGACTTGTGTGTGTGTGTGAGTGTAAGTGTGTGTGTGTGTGTGTGTGTGTGTGTGTGTGTGTGAGTGAGAGAGAGAGAGTGCCAGTGTCCCCACCCTAATGCTTCTTGAAATTTCTGTGAAAATTAAATATATTTTAGTTTTTATAACTCAATCTTTGTTCTTGGTATTGTCTTCAAGTCTCTGCTTTTGTCCTGTTTAATTATTATTGGAATTTAAGAACTATTATTCAGATATATTTAAACATTTTTAATCTTAGAAACCATTACAAATCTTGGAATTCAAGTTTTATAATTAAAAAGACATTTGTTCCTTATGGGTGGCATTTGCATTTTAAAGCTGATCAAGGCTGAGGTAGTGCTGAATTTCAAAGCTGATCTGAATTGGTTATGAAGCATATTAAATTTTCATTCTAAAAACAATACTGTATTTTTGAGAAATCACGCTTCCTTTTTTGGGGAAGCATATGGCTTGGTGATTCATAATGGGAAAGTTACTAAGTATATTTTGGGAAATAAGTATACATTGCACTCAAATATACAGTGAGCTTACATTAAAGATTTTCATTGCATTCTTAGCATGTAAGTAAATTTCTATGCAAACACAATGTACCCCCTTGGTCTTCACATTTACTTCTATAACCAGTGTAAATAGAATGGAGCTTTAGAGATGTGTGAAATGTAGAGGATGAGTGAGCAGAATATCTTCTATGATTAACTGGGGAAAAGAGGACCCAGTGGTACGGGGAGTGTTTCTCTAGACAGCATGGGAATAGCAACAGAGAAAAGAAAAGTATGATCACCTACAAAAAGTATTCTCTTCCTCCCTAGAGACACCAAAGAGAATTTAGGTGATGTATGCACCTAGATGGGAACATACAGCTACTGCTTAGAGAGGAATGGAGAGACGGCAGCACTCAGGATGCAGAAGCAGCCAGCTGAGGGCAGAGAGCACCTCCCTGGATGTTCCAAAGGTCTGGTAGCCCAGGATGCTAGTCACAGAGAAAGGACACCCCCTGATCTCGAACACACAGCCAAGTAAAGAAGCTTCGTATCAAAGGTATTTCAGAAGACAAGTGGATCTGCAGACTAATATTAACCACAAATTCCCAGTTACTACCTGAGTCAATACACTTAATAACTTGCTGTACATTGCTGTATGATCAGAAACTCAGAAATAGGATCCAGAAGTCTGTGGTTTAAAGCTGGCCAGATGCAATTCATTTACATCAGTACTTAGAGGGGTGGTTCTCAACTTTGAAGACCTGGGGGGGGTTTAGATAATCCAGTGAAGATTGCTCTTCAACCACATTTCTGGGGCAGAGGGAGGGGCTGAGCATCAGCAGGTTTTAAAGCTCCCCAAGGGCTTCCCTTGGAAAAGGAAATGGCAACCCACTCCAGCATTTTTGCCTTGAGAATCCTGCGGACGGAGGAGCCTAGTAGGCTACAGTCCATGGGGTCACAAAGAGTCAGACACTTCACTTTCACTTTTCAAGGGCTTTCCAGGTGGTGTTAATGGTAAAGAATCTGCCTGCCAATGCAAGAGACATAGGAGACACGGGTCCCTGGATCAGAAAGATCCCCTAGAGGAGGGCATGGCAACCCACTTTAGTATTCTTGCCTGGAGAAGCTCATGGACAGAGGAGCCTTAAGGAGTACAGCCCATAGGATTATAAAGAATCAGACAGGACTGGAGCAATTTAGCATGTATGCAAGTGATCTCAATGGGTAGCCATGGTTGAAAACCACCACCTTAGAACAATATTATTTTACTTATGAAGCACAAGAATAGTCACATCCCTGCTCACCCACTGTAACACGCTGCTTTGTTATCGAAACATTATTCACCATTATCTTGGATTCTCTAACCTGTTCTGTTCACCACAAGCTCTCGGATCCCAGTGGTATGACAACACTCACATCTCTGCATTGAGCTTGGAGAGGAGAGAAAAGAGGTCCACTAATGTGTTGCTGGATCAAGTGACTTACCCAGGATGATCTGCATGTAGAAAGTGCTGAGCTTCTGAGCCGTTCTTTCAGCTCTGAGCTCTGTGCCTCTAGATGAGAGACACATAATGGAAGGGAAAAGCTACCCCAGGCACTCTCTTTCCAAGCTGCCACCAACCCCATGATTATTCCCTCCATCAACCTGGGTGAGTGGGCTGGGAGTCACTTGCCCGCCTTTGAATTGCCCCATTTGTGTCAAGGTTACTTTGTGCAAAATGATAAGCATTACCCACTAATTCTCTTCTGCACCTCCCACATTTTTCCCCAAAGCCTAGGCTCTCAGAAAGCTTTTCTCTTTCTTCTTTCTGACTCCTTTTAAAAAGACCTTTAAAACATCCTTACCCTGTGGATCTGTCATGCTTTTCCATCCTCTAATCTGCGAGCCGACAGACAGCTAATCATTATTATAGTAAAAATGAGTTATTATCATTACACACCAAAAAGAAAGTGATGCCAAATCCTGCATTTTCCTCCACGTCCAGTTAAATACCTCCTCCTCCATGAAGCGTTCCTTGTTGGCCCCTCACAATATTAATAACATTTCTTTCTGTTGACTCCTGCAAATATTTGCGTGTCTGTACTGAACTACCTAGAGCTTAAGTGCATATAATGGCATGTACTGTTTTCAAGTTGTGTAATATTAAGTCATTTTTCAGCTCCAGCTCTCTGCTAAACTTCCCAAGGGCAGACACCACACCTTCTAGTTCTTTTATGTCCCTCACGGCCATTTCTGGGCAAAAAGCACTGGACAAAAATCCAATAAACGTTTGACTCTCATTACACCTATCTTATAAAACATCAAAAACATTTAACCATTATTCTGGCTTCTCAGGTATATTCTACAAATTAAACAGCAAAACTAAGATTGGCATCCTATCTCTAATTCCAATAATTAGTGAAAGTCGCTCAGTTATGTACAGCTCTTTGCAACCCCATGGAAATCTCCAGGCCAGAATACTGGAGTGGGTAGCCTTTCCTTTCTCCAGGGATCTTCCCAACCCAAGGATCGAACCCAGGTCTCCCACACTGCAGGAGGATTCTTTTCCAGCTGAGTCACAAGGGAAGCCCAAGAACACTGGAGTGGGTAGCCTATCCCTTCTCCAGGGATCTTCTCGACCCAAGAATCGAACCGGGGTCTCCAGCATTGCAAGTGGATTCTTTACCAACTGAGCTCCCAGGGAAGCCCTTCAGTAATTAAGTTGAGCCTAATTCTCAAAGATCAGAAAGCATACTGACTTGTGTGTGTGTGTGAGTGTAAGTGTGTGTGTGTGTGTGTGTGTGTGTGTGTGTGTGTGTGAGTGAGAGAGAGAGAGTGCCAGTGTCCCCACCCTAATGCTTCTTGAAATTTCTGTGAAAATTAAATATATTTTAGTTTTTATAACTCAATCTTTGTTCTTGGTATTGTCTTCAAGTCTCTGCTTTTGTCCTGTTTAATTATTATTGGAATTTAAGAACTATTATTCAGATATATTTAAACATTTTTAATCTTAGAAACCATTACAAATCTTGGAATTCAAGTTTTATAATTAAAAAGACATTTGTTCCTTATGGGTGGCATTTGCATTTTAAAGCTGATCAAGGCTGAGGTAGTGCTGAATTTCAAAGCTGATCTGAATTGGTTATGAAGCATATTAAATTTTCATTCTAAAAACAATACTGTATTTTTGAGAAATCACGCTTCCTTTTTTGGGGAAGCATATGGCTTGGTGATTCATAATGGGAAAGTTACTAAGTATATTTTGGGAAATAAGTATACATTGCACTCAAATATACAGTGAGCTTACATTAAAGATTTTCATTGCATTCTTAGCATGTAAGTAAATTTCTATGCAAACACAATGTACCCCCTTGGTCTTCACATTTACTTCTATAACCAGTGTAAATAGAATGGAGCTTTAGAGATGTGTGAAATGTAGAGGATGAGTGAGCAGAATATCTTCTATGATTAACTGGGGAAAAGAGGACCCAGTGGTACGGGGAGTGTTTCTCTAGACAGCATGGGAATAGCAACAGAGAAAAGAAAAGTATGATCACCTACAAAAAGTATTCTCTTCCTCCCTAGAGACACCAAAGAGAATTTAGGTGATGTATGCACCTAGATGGGAACATACAGCTACTGCTTAGAGAGGAATGGAGAGACGGCAGCACTCAGGATGCAGAAGCAGCCAGCTGAGGGCAGAGAGCACCTCCCTGGATGTTCCAAAGGTCTGGTAGCCCAGGATGCTAGTCACAGAGAAAGGACACCCCCTGATCTCGAACACACAGCCAAGTAAAGAAGCTTCGTATCAAAGGTATTTCAGAAGACAAGTGGATCTGCAGACTAATATTAACCACAAATTCCCAGTTACTACCTGAGTCAATACACTTAATAACTTGCTGTACATTGCTGTATGCTGTTTTTCTAATTATACTACTTAATGAAATTTTATTAGAATAATGTTTGTCCTGCATTTTGGATTTTCTCAGGGGGTGCTGGAGCAGAAAAAACTAATTACAGGAAGAAATTCATGTTATAAATCAATGGATTTAGATGTTATACCTATCTCTGATGGAAGAACCAGGCATGATTTAACTGGAAAGAAAAATAGTTTTCCAAGAAGTTATATTGGCTTTCAAAGTCACAGCTATGAAAGAAGGTTATTTTTCTCCAAACTCCTTTAACTAGGTTCCCAATCTCCTCAGTTTTATAAAGTCACACCGGTCTTCTCTCTGCACCCTGACCTGCAGAAATCAGAGAGTAGCCTACTCTAGTTGGTGGAATTCCTCTCCAGGGAAGGGATATTTAAACTGATATCTGAATAAAGGAGGTGCCAGCTGTGCAGCTAAGCATCCCAGACTGAGTTAGGAGGGCACTGGGGCCAGGGTCCTGGGTCTTTTCTGACTTAAAAAGAAAAAAGCACCATGAATCAGGAAATTTGTCTTGTCTTACCACTCAATCTCCATTGCCCAGCTACTCAATAAATATTAATTGATAGATCTGTCATAATGACATCAAAAATTATTATAACAACAATAATTATTGCTATCTCCTTTGAGACACATGGGAAAGAGAAGGAAGTGAGAGGACAGCCTGGCAATACTCCAGAGAAACTCAACTTGAGAAGTATTAAAGCAGTCCCCACAACATGCAACACGCTCCAGCAGCAATTCCTAGACACTTTAAATGAAGTGTATTATCACACTACTAGGTGAATTGCTGACATGCATGAAAGTGAAAGTGAAAAGTCGCTCAGTCGTGTCCGACTCTGCAACCCGTGGACTGTAGCCCACCAAGCTCCTTCATCCATGGGATTCTCCAGGCAAGAATACTGGAGTGGGTTGCCACTTCCTTCTCCAGGGGATCTTATGTAATAATACACCTACGGAGAGACTGCAGCGAGTAACGTCCAATGCTAGCCTCCAGGAGAACTGTGGGATTACACAGCATCTAGATCCTGCCTCCAACAGCTTATCATCTGGGAGGAAAGTGAATGTCTACAAAAATAATGCTAATGAAATGCTCTTCTACCCTGAAATGCCCTGTCCACATCTCATTGTATCCCCCTCATGCATGTCAGCAGTTCTCCTGGGTTCTCTTACCCTACTGCTCTCCACCCGCGTGCCCTTTCCCAGTAAAATCTCTTGCTCTGTCTGCATATGTGTCTCCTCGGACAATCCATTTCCGAGTGTTAGACAAGAGCCCAGTTTCGGGCCCTGGAAGGGGTCCGCCTTCCTGCAACAAACGGCGACTCTGGTGGGACTCTTCTTTGCTGAGACTGACATCCTGACCACTTGGGGTACTCGGGCCAGCTTGCCTGCCAATGGACCAAACCCAGTGGCTGCAACTGGGACCCTTTTGTCCCATGTTTCCTCCTGATGCGGACAACTGGCCAGAGTGCCCTGACCGGTAAGGAACAAGAGACTGTATTGACCTCTCTCCCCTTCCCTCTCTCTTTCCTCTCCTTAACCCTTCCTATCCTTCCCTGTTTTTCAAGTCCCCCGGTCCTGGACGCAAGGGGAATCTGGTCGAAGGGCCCTCAGCCTGAGCTGAGCATTGGAGACTGATCACCTCCTCTTGGCAGAGAACTCGAATTCCGGTTCTGGTCTGGTCTGATTTCTGGTAGGGCCGAGTTCCAGTCCTCCCTTCTCTGGAGGCCCAGGGAAAAGTCCCATAACGCCTGGGTATCTGTAGGTGGCAGGAGACGTCTGTAAGGCCACCCCTTTCGCCCCCCTCTCCCGCCTCCTCCCCCTTCTTTTTTCAACCTGGCTTCCTTTCCTCCCTTGAAATCTTTGATGTTAGTACTTGGATCTGAAGTTCTGTGCCACTATAGGAGGTTTTCTAAGAGACTGTATTTCTGCCTGCAGTGTGAGAGACCTGGGTTCAATCCCTGGGTCAGGAAGATCCCCTGGAGAAGGAAATGGCAACCCACTCCAGTATTCTTGCCTGGAGAATCCCATGGATGAAGGAGCTTGGTGGGCTACAGTCCACGGGTCGCAAAGAGTCAGACACGACTGAGCGACTTTTCACTTTCACTTTCATGCATGTCAGCAATTCACCTAGTATATGTCAGCCATGCAAAGTCTACAAAGCAACACTTACACATCAACCATTCCACAGACTGAACCTTTGATGCCAGGTTAACCGGTTAAATAGATAGGAAGTCAATGTGCTGTGCTGTGCTTACTCCACAGACTGAACTATTGATGCCAGGGGTTAAACAGATATGAAATCAATAGCTGGCAGCTAAGCCAAGTCCTACCTAGGACAGTACATCTCAAAGTGTGGTCCTCAGACCACTTACATCAAAACTGTCCCAGGTATCCTAGACCCTCCAAATCAGAATCCCAGGGGTAGGCCTGAAGACCTGAAATTTTTCACACTCCCCAGGGGATTCTTCTGGATACTAGTATTTGAGAACCACTGGACAAGATCTGACAGTATTTTCATACATCTAAGGAGACCGGTCCTTGAATCTGCCGATATAGTGATGCCCTTTCAAGCTGTCACCCCTGGAGAGCAACTCCACCCTCTATCTCTTGGTCAGTCCTTACAATATGGGAGTTTCCTACTATACGTGTCAGCTTTAACAGTATGGCATGGAAACAACATTGGTAACTATCAATTCCGGCCCTGAGCAACTGGGTACCCAACTTTGAGTTGGTTTTCTGAGACCAGGAAAAAGATCATGCATAGATATGACGCAAACAAATCTGACTGCCATGAATGATGATTCTCACGCAGCAAAATTTGAGCCTACCATTGCCTGATAAGGAGAGCCAGCACAGTGGGTCCCAAAGGTACTAACGCGGAATCCCTAGGAATAGAAACCTGGTATCCTCATCTTTAACAACATTTCATTTAAGATGACACAGGTCAGCAGACCAACCATGGGGATCTAGGGATCCAGTATAATAAGTATGGGACAAATATCCACGTATTTGAGGACTCACCACAGTCATATATATTTCAATATAGGCATAATCACTTAACCATGACCATGAGTAATGGCAACTGATTTATTCTAAATCTATAAATTACTGGGAAATTAACTATTATTCTCTTTTTCTCACTCTCTTGACTATCAGTGGGGTTGGTCAACACAGATGCTGTTTTTTTTCAGAGGACATTCCCTTAATACCACAGATGAACTCATGCTTAATATTCTTACTATCGGCCAGCCTCCAAGCAGCAGCTCCCCAATGATTCCAGCTTCCTAGTATTCTTGCCCTTGTATGATTCCCTCCCACAATGAAGAGTCATGTAGTCAGCAGGACTTTGAGAAGATGGTAGAGTGTTCCAAGGCCAGATAATAAAGACACTGACACTTCTCTTTTCACCTTCTTGGATCACATGCTGTGGAAATGTAGCTGCCATGTCATTAGAATGCTCAAGAAGCCCTCTGGAAAAGTCCATGTGATGAGACACTGAAGTCTTCCACCAACAGCCATCACCAACTCATTATCCATCATACTGAGCCATACTTGCAGTAGATTCTCCAGGTCCAGTCAAGCCTGAAGATGCCTGCAGATCTGGCCATTGTCTTCACTGCCACCTACGAAACCCTGATCCAAAGCCGCCAGCAATACAAGCCACACCTGAATTCCTGATCCACAGAAACCAGAATTCCTGATCCACAGATGCTATATGAGACAATGAATGTTTGCTGTGACCTAAAACCACTACATTTTGTGGCAATTTGCTATGCAACAATAGTTTATACCCCTAGTCTAACCCAAGATGGCATCAGAGCTCCAAACTCAGGGCACCATAACTGAACAGGCATCCCAGGCAAAATTACTTCATCCTTTCCTCCCTTAATTTACTCTACTAAAAAGAAGTTTCACAGTAGAGAGGCTTTCCTTTTAAAGAGGCTTAGAAACAGCCCTACTGTATAAAACAGGATTGGTTTTAAATGAACATTCTTGTACTTCTCTACCTGTCAGGGGAGTTGTGAGGCTTAATTAATTACAGATCTTTGGATGAAAGGAGACCCGAGCTCTAAGAATTACTATCAAATGGGACTAGGAAAAATGAGGGGGGAAAAAAGACATTTTCTCTCTTTGCTTGCTAAATCCATTTCACCTAAGACTGAGCTAAGGCTGAGTCACCTATTGTTTAGAGAATATTAAATTTTTTGCTGAGTGCAGAGTCCAAATAAGCCAGCGCAGCCTCAGAACAGGGAGCCCCGTCCTTTAGCTTAAAATAGACCCCCTTCTCCAAAATGAACCACAATTCTGCCTTTAGGGAATATCACGGGCAATTGGTTCTTCCAAGATTTTAAGGAGGAACAATGAGATAAAATAGACATAAAATATAATCTCCATCTAACAGAACTCTCCCCGTTTGTAACCAGAAGCTTCCTAAACAACAAACCAAACCACACCATGGACACTGATGCCTACTCTGGGCAAATACAAAATGGAAGAAATACGTTTGGGGAGTTCTTTCTCATGTTCTAACAACAACACTCCAGCCAGAGGAAGCCCAAGAGAACAGAACCGATTCTTCACATAAGAATAAGATGGCTGGTAGAGGCCAGGGGGTAGACTAGAAAAATCATGAGGGATTGTTGTCCCAATTCAAGAGTTTAGATCCCAGCTCCTCCACTCATGAAAGAGATGACCTTGGTCGAGTAAATGATTTAACTTCCCTGACCCTGAACTTCCTCACAGCAGAAATGCACCACTAGACATATTGCTTGAACCCTAGACTCCAAGGCTACCATGCCCTCCCTCCAACCCCCCTAGACCTCCAGACCCCACAGGCATTGCCCAAGGAGGAGGAGAAACTAGCCCACTGGCCCTTAATGCTGAATTCTTCCAGGCTGAGGGGTCGTGTCCACTTTCCTTGAATAACAGCCTTAAAAAATATTTTACCTACATTGATTTATCTAAGCTGCAGCAGGTCTTAGCTGTGGCACTCAGACTCTCTAGTTGTGACTCATGAACTCAGTTGCCTTACGGCATGTAGGATCTTAGTTCCCCAACCAGGGATCGAACTCGCGTCCCCTGCGCTGGAGGATGGATTCTTAACCACTGGACCACCAGGGAAGTGCCCTTGTCCATGCTTCTTGACCTTAAAAAATAAGATAAAGCCTTACTCTCCACACTGATAGTGGAACACTGGAGGGCAATGGCAATTCCTAATGCAGAACCTTTTTGGAAATTCTTTAAGGAACAGTCTATGTCTTGATTATAAATGACATGTGTATAAATGAGCCAACCTTCTCCAACCAACCAAAAGAAAAAACTTGTCTGACTTCTCCTCTAAGCATATTTGAAGCAATAACTATAGTAAAGACTCTATAACTACATAAAGATCATCCAAAAACATGTGAAAAGTACAGATGACTGAGCCCCACCTTCAGAGAGTTTGTGGGACTCCAAAATGTGCCTTTTTCACAAGCTTGCCCCCACCCCAAGGGGATTCTGCTGCCTACTTTGAGGAACCCTGAATCTCTTAGATAATTCCAGACCTTCTTGTTAATGTCACATAAATATTTTTAGACCAACTGCCTGTCTATAGGCAAGTCACTCAATCTAAATGAGCATTTTAAAATCAACACCAAGGCACGGAAAACCCAATTATATTTGGAGAATAGATATGCACATAGCCAGCGCACACCTAGCAGGAGTACACTCTGCTCTTATGCAGTTAAATATTTCTCCAAATACATGAGGCTTACGGAGGCCAAAAATAAGCTAGAGGGAAGTCAAGGAGGCAGCCCCAAACCCAGATGATTAAAGTTCTGCCAGGAATGATTCATGAACCCAGGAAAAAAACTCTAAATCCTCTGTTGTTGACTCAGTGACTTGCCTATAGACAGACAGCTGGTCTAAAAATATTTATGTGACATTAACAAGAAGGTCTGGAATTATCTAAGCTGGGACAAGGTCAGAGTTCAGATTAATGGGATGAACCCAAGGAAGAGGCAGGTTTGGTCTGCAATCAAGGAAAGCACACACATATGGAGATCTAAGACATTCTGAATTCCCCTCCTCAAGGAAAAATGATGCAAGGTGCATTGTCTGAGTGCTACTACAGACAAGACTGAGAGCACTGAAAGTTGGCTAAAGGCTGAGTGCTACTACAGAGGAAACTAACGCGTTAGAGGACAGGGGCGTTGGATGACATTTTACATTCTGTGCCTTTCCAGGGAGATTTCCTGACATCTCTCCTGGAAGCAGGATTAAACCTGAGATGCCCTTGAACTTCAAGCGCTAGGTGTATGATCCCAGTTGGGTCCTCAAAGTTTCTGGTCTCATCCTCCAATTGCTCCTGTCCCCATGTCCTGACTGGCACCCAACAATTTCACGCCAATTCTGAACTTGCCCAGAGCCTAAGTAGACTCTGTTACAGTGCCCCTTTGCCATGGCTTACAACCTGAAAACATTGATTATTCACAGTGAAAATTAACTATCTAGGTCAGTGGTTCTCAAATGTAGCTGCACATTAAATTTACCCAGAAAGACTTTTTTTTTTTTTTTACCCACAATGAAGAGTCATGTAGTCAGCAGGACTTTGAGAAGATGGTAGAGTGTTCCAAGGCCAGATAATAAAGACACTGACACTTCTCTTTTCACCTTCTTGGATCACATGCTGTGGAAATGTAGCTGCCATGTCATTAGAATGCTCAAGAAGCCCTCTGGAAAAGTCCATGTGATGAGACACTGAAGTCTTCCACCAACAGCCATCACCAACTCATTATCCATCATACTGAGCCATACTTGCAGTAGATTCTCCAGGTCCAGTCAAGCCTGAAGATGCCTGCAGATCTGGCCATTGTCTTCACTGCCACCTACGAAACCCTGATCCAAAGCCGCCAGCAATACAAGCCACACCTGAATTCCTGATCCACAGAAACCAGAATTCCTGATCCACAGATGCTATATGAGACAATGAATGTTTGCTGTGACCTAAAACCACTACATTTTGTGGCAATTTGCTATGCAACAATAGTTTATACCCCTAGTCTAACCCAAGATGGCATCAGAGCTCCAAACTCAGGGCGCCATAACTGAACAGGCATCCCAGGCAAAATTACTTCATCCTTTCCTCCCTTAATTTACTCTACTAAAAAGAAGTTTCACAGTAGAGAGGCTTTCCTTTTAAAGAGGCTTAGAAACAGCCCTACTGTATAAAACAGGATTGGTTTTAAATGAACATTCTTGTACTTCTCTACCTGTCAGGGGAGTTGTGAGGCTTAATTAATTACAGATCTTTGGATGAAAGGAGACCCGAGCTCTAAGAATTACTATCAAATGGGACTAGGAAAAATGAGGGGGGAAAAAAGACATTTTCTCTCTTTGCTTGCTAAATCCATTTCACCTAAGACTGAGCTAAGGCTGAGTCACCTATTGTTTAGAGAATATTAAATTTTTTGCTGAGTGCAGAGTCCAAATAAGCCAGCGCAGCCTCAGAACAGGGAGCCCCGTCCTTTAGCTTAAAATAGACCCCCTTCTCCAAAATGAACCACAATTCTGCCTTTAGGGAATATCACGGGCAATTGGTTCTTCCAAGATTTTAAGGAGGAACAATGAGATAAAATAGACATAAAATATAATCTCCATCTAACAGAACTCTCCCCGTTTGTAACCAGAAGCTTCCTAAACAACAAACCAAACCACACCATGGACACTGATGCCTACTCTGGGCAAATACAAAATGGAAGAAATACGTTTGGGGAGTTCTTTCTCATGTTCTAACAACAACACTCCAGCCAGAGGAAGCCCAAGAGAACAGAACCGATTCTTCACATAAGAATAAGATGGCTGGTAGAGGCCAGGGGGTAGAATAGAAAAATCATGAGGGATTGTTGTCCCAATTCAAGAGTTTAGATCCCAGCTCCTCCACTCATGAAAGAGATGACCTTGGTCGAGTAAATGATTTAACTTCCCTGACCCTGAACTTCCTCACAGCAGAAATGCACCACTAGACATATTGCTTGAACCCTAGACTCCAAGGCTACCATGCCCTCCCTCCAACCCCCCTAGACCTCCAGACCCCACAGGCATTGCCCAAGGAGGAGGAGAAACTAGCCCACTGGCCCTTAATGCTGAATTCTTCCAGGCTGAGGGGTCGTGTCCACTTTCCTTGAATAACAGCCTTAAAAAATATTTTACCTACATTGATTTATCTAAGCTGCAGCAGGTCTTAGCTGTGGCACTCAGACTCTCTAGTTGTGACTCATGAACTCAGTTGCCTTACGGCATGTAGGATCTTAGTTCCCCAACCAGGGATCGAACTCGCGTCCCCTGCGCTGGAGGATGGATTCTTAACCACTGGACCACCAGGGAAGTGCCCTTGTCCATGCTTCTTGACCTTAAAAAATAAGATAAAGCCTTACTCTCCACACTGATAGTGGAAGACTGGAGGGCAATGGCAATTCCTAATGCAGAACCTTTTTGGAAATTCTTTAAGGAACAGTCTGTGTCTTGATTATAAATGACATGTGTATAAATGAGCCAACCTTCTCCAACCAACCAAAAGAAAAAACTTGTCTGACTTCTCCTCTAAGCATATTTGAAGCAATAACTATAGTAAAGACTCTATAACTACATAAAGATCATCCAAAAACATGTGAAAAGTACAGATGACTGAGCCCCACCTTCAGAGAGTTTGTGGGACTCCAAAATGTGCCTTTTTCACAAGCCTGCCCCCACCCCAAGGGGGTTCTGCTGCCTACTTTGAGGAACCCTGAACCTCTTAGATAATTCCAGACCTTCTTGTTAATGTCACATAAATATTTTTAGACCAACTGCCTGTCTATAGGCAAGTCACTCAATCTAAATGAGCATTTTAAAATCAACACCAAGGCACGGAAAACCCAATTATATTTGGAGAATAGATATGCACATAGCCAGCGCACACCTAGCAGGAGTACACTCTGCTCTTATGCAGTTAAATATTTCTCCAAATACATGAGGCTTACGGAGGCCAAAAATAAGCTAGAGGGAAGTCAAGGAGGCAGCCCCAAACCCAGATGATTAAAGTTCTGCCAGGAATGATTCATGAACCCAGGAAAAAAACTCTAAATCCTCTGTTGTTGACTCAGTGACTTGCCTATAGACAGACAGCTGGTCTAAAAATATTTATGTGACATTAACAAGAAGGTCTGGAATTATCTAAGCTGGGACAAGGTCAGAGTTCAGATTAATGGGATGAACCCAAGGAAGAGGCAGGTTTGGTCTGCAATCAAGGAAAGCACACACATATGGAGATCTAAGACATTCTGAATTCCCCTCCTCAAGGAAAAATGATGCAAGGTGCATTGTCTGAGTGCTACTACAGACAAGACTGAGAGCACTGAAAGTTGGCTAAAGGCTGAGTGCTACTACAGAGGAAACTAACGCGTTAGAGGACAGGGGCGTTGGATGACATTTTACATTCTGTGCCTTTCCAGGGAGATTTCCTGACATCTCTCCTGGAAGCAGGATTAAACCTGAGATGCCCTTGAACTTCAAGCGCTAGGTGTATGATCCCAGTTGGGTCCTCAAAGTTTCTGGTCTCATCCTCCAATTGCTCCTGTCCCCATGTCCTGACTGGCACCCAACAATTTCACGCCAATTCTGAACTCGCCCAGAGCCTAAGTAGACTCTGTTACAGTGCCCCTTTGCCATGGCTTACAACCTGAAAACATTGATTATTCACAGTGAAAATTAACTATCTAGGTCAGTGGTTCTCAAATGTAGCTGCACATTAAATTTACCCAGAAAGACTTTTTTTTTTTTTTTTAATACCGTTGCCTAGGCTCTCTCCTAAGCCAATGAAATAGACTCTTTAGCTCAGCCATCACTATTTGTTATAGGTCTCCAGATGATTCTGATGTATGCACAGAAGGAGAACACTGATCGAGATAAAGTTTCCAATTTTGGCTGTACATTAGAATTTCCTGTGATTACTTTAAAAAAAATAACACCAGGCCCTATTTCCATAAATTTAATCCTAATTGGTCTCAGATTAAGACTCAATAAACATGACTTGTAAAAATCTGCTTACATGATTTTAATTTGCAACCAGGTGGAGAAAGATTCTCCTTATGGAAAGAACTCCAGCAAATCAAACTCTAAACTCAAATCTCTCCCCTTCACTTTTGACGTCTCTGATTTCCCACCACCCTCCACTGACAGATTCCTGCTGAATATCTTTCTTCAATTAGAAACTTCACTATCCTCTCAGTCACCCAGGCTTGAGTTCCTTGGAGTCATCTTTAGCTTGTTTGATTTTTCTTTTAAATCAAGTTAGAAACAGAGTTGAGGTATGCATTCTGTGTCTCTTCCTGCCCAAAATGTGCTCAACTGTCTTGCACACAATACTGTGAATATTTGCACATACTTTGTACATAGCCTCTTGCTTGGCACAAACAAGCACTCAATATTTATTGAATGAATAAACAAATGAGTGAAGAAAATAATGAATAGCAGTCACTCAATCTAAATGAGCATTTTAAAATCAACACCAAGGCACAGAAAACCCAATTATATTTGGAGAATAGATATGCACATTACTATAGCTTAATCATGGATAAGTAATAGTTTGACGATTCTGGAGAAGGAATGATGAATGGAAGGCAGCATTTAAGGGTGCAGCTCTAAATCCCTCATGGCAAGAAGTCAAAAGATAGTGTCTACATTTCATATATCAAGAAAGCATATACGAATCCTGACGGTAAAACAGAACATGAGTTTTACCACGGGAGATGGGGCTTCGGGGTGGGTCATTTTCATCTGGGCTGCTTCTGTCAACATCTGAGTATTTCTTTTTACAGTATATACATACTGCTTTTATAAATTTTGTTTTTCTAATATAAAAGTACTAAGGACAAAAACACAATTAACCTTTTGCCTTTGAGAGAGAAAGATTAAATCAGACTGTCTGGTTTAAGACCTCCGAGAATCTCTTCAGGAGATATGGAGCAATGACCTCTGAATTTCTTTCCCATGTGATTCTAAGATTATAAGACATCCTTAATTTCCCCTTTCAGTTATCCCATCATCTTTACCCCCATGCCCATCACCAGTTGTACTTCATCAAATATTTTCCTTTTCAAATTAAAAAATAATAATAAAATAAACACATAAAGAAGTAGGCATAATAAAGAAATGGGAAATTAATAGTGACAGTCAAATCCCCCATAGCTAAAGGTCAAGGACTATTCTGTAAAGGGGGCAATACTGAATACACCTCTATTTTGCATAATCATCTGTAACAAACTAATGTGTAAAGGCTGGCTGGGTGGGCAAAAGTCCTTTGGTTCTGAGCAAACATTTATCGAGTACCTGCTATGTCTAGAAGAACCTCCCTAGTGGCCACAATGATTATCAGATAGGAAGAGAATCTTGTGACCCCAGTTGGTCTCTCTCCCATGTCCATCAGACAGAAACAAGGCAGCTCTCATCTCTGTTGCCCCTAATGTACATCTGTGCCTTTAATATAGTTAATACTGAGCACACTGAGCACATACTATGTCCACTATCATGGAAGAAAGGTCAGAAAAAAATTCCTCTCTCGAGGACCCGCCAGGTGACAGACTTAAGTGATAAGAATCATTATATGTGATGCGTTTGTTGTTGCTTAAAGAAATAGGACAGAGAATTCCAGCAGAAGCCCATAGTTCTTGCATTTTTAGACCACCCTTCACACAGAAGGGTGAGTGGGCCACAGGAACACTCCTTCAAGGCTGCAGAAACATGGTTCGTAGGTCAGAGATATGGGGGCAACTGCATTTCTGTCACAGAGGTGAAGAGCATCATCCAATTAAATTACTATAAAACTACTTCCACAGACTTATAACCAAGGGTAATCAAGAGCCCTTGGGATACAAATGGTGTATACTGACATTTCAGCAGGACACGTTAAAAAAAAAAGTGAACTTTTAAAAATCATGTTCAAAAAAAAAAAAAAAATCATGTTCCAAACCAACCATTGGAAAGTGGACAGACTGCAGAACAGGAGAATAGTAGACAGTCAACTCAGGGACAGAGCTCCAGGGGCAAGGAGGTATTATTTGAAGGGTGGAAGAAGAGTAAGATGTTTGGTTTGTAGATATATAGGCCCTGACATCATAAGTACTCAAAGCCAAGGCCTTTTACACCCTCCCCTTTACCCTGTAAAATGAGCTTGTCCCAAGAGGGGAATAAAAAGCCAGCTTCTGATTACTCTGAAACAGTAGAAATGGGCAGGAATAGCTAGCTAGATAGACAGGTAAGATAGATAGATAGATCAATAGATATAGAGAACTATCCCTGCACTTTGGGAATTTACATATTCAACTTTATTCCCCACTTTCTCTCCAAACCAACCCTCCAATCTCACCAGTGAGCCCCATGACTCTCACCCATCCAGCCTCCTTCTCACTCACTTCTAAATCTCTCAGAGACTTCATTCACTCCTTCTGCTCATTTACTAAGCTGACTAATAAATGAATGGCCCTCAGCAAGTTGAGGGCTTCCCTAGTGGCTCAGTGGTAAAGAATCTGCCTGTAACACAGGAGTGTTTGATCCCTGGGTCAGGAAGATCCCCTGCAGAAGGCAATGGCAACCCACTCCAGTATTCTTTTCTGGGAAATCCCATGGACAGAGGAGCCTGGAGTTGCAAAAGGCTCTGACACAACCTAGATACGAAACAGCAACAACAGTCAGCAAGTTGAAGGCATCAGGATCCAATCAGTGCCAAGTTCTGCATCTGTAGGCTGGGACTCCTGATAGCATTTGGAGCAGAAGCAATGTGTTGACTCCAGACGATTACTGAGAGGAGAAGGTCCATGACACACGACACATTCTGAGGCACTGAGACTTTATCCTGGGAAAAGCATCCTGCTCTAAATTTAACCCGTGGGAAAAGCTTGCATCCGCAGCCGACAATTCTCCCCCTTGTTACCGCCACTGCTCAGCCAGTGTGCATTCAAAGCAGTTCAAAATAAAGAACAGACATCCCTAGGATGTGCTTTGAATTACAAGGTCATTGTCATTAGAAAAACTGCCAATCTAAGAGAAGAAAAGTATCCTCCCTTATATGCACTATATTTAATTATAGTCATCTAATTCATTCATTTTGCCAAGATCATTGGATGCAAAACGACAAAGGTAAAATAAAGGGGAAAACAAGAAAGCACAAAGACTCCTCTTATTTTTTTAATAAGTAAATAAATTAAGATGTCTGATAACGGGAGCTGGAGAGAGACAGGAGCTTTAATTAGCAGATCCTGACGTGCAGGCTGAAGCAGCAGAAGTCCAGAAGGCCTTTTCTCATCGCAGTCTGGGTCAATTGATGGTACAATCACCACCCTTGTCTCATACGCTGAACTCTACCGTTTTGAATTTTGAAAAGCGGACACATCTCCCATCCGCTTTTCAGAGCAACCCCACGAACACGCAGGGATGTGGCACCTGGTGACAGCCCCCAGGGAGACGTGTCCCTTTGCCCTTCTAGAAGCGCCTGGCCTCTGCCAGAGGAAGTAGGGGAAGTGGTCCTTTGGGGAGACAGACAGCATCACACCCATCTGGAGGGCATCCACGGATCTTCAGGGCATCTGAAGGGATCCGTGGGAACTGGGGGGAGGTTTGACAGGGAATCTGCAGCTGAGCCTACTTCCTAGAAAGAGAAATGACCACGTGCTGAGCACCACGCAACAGGCATCAAACTTGGGGCTTTATCTCATTTATCTCTCACACAAGCCCGNGGGCATCTGAAGGGATCCGTGGGAACTGGGGGGAGGTTTGACAGGGAATCTGCAGCTGAGCCTACTTCCTAGAAAGAGAAATGACCGCGTGCTGAGCACCACGCAACAGGCATCAAACTTGGGGCTTTATCTCATTTATCTCTCACACAAGCCCGAGGGGAAAGGAATACTCTCCTCGTTTTATTAGAAGGAAATTTAAAGATCACACAACTGTTAAGTGCAACGCGGGAGCTGGGAACCAGCTTTCTCCAGCCCCAAAGCGCTGCTTGCTTAACAGAAGACAAACGGATCTTAGCTCGGGTTTTACTTCACATGCATATATATTTTATTTAGGAAGTGGCCTGGGAATGGGCGCTTTGATTATTCTGATTTGCTAATCGAATTTTCCAAGGTGAAAAAAAACCCTCAGGATTTGGGCCTCAGCCATTGTCACAGCTGACAGTTTTCCCTGACAGTTGGGAAAAACAAATGCAAAAGCCTCGAAGCCACCCTGCGTTCTTAAAATAGGTCAACATGTCACATCCATACTTCACTTCTCCTCACTGTTCCACAAATACCTCTTTCCTTCCTTAAGTCAGGGCTCAGTACTCTGGCTAAACAGCTGGATGCTGGATANAAAAAAAAAAAAAGAGAGAGAGAGAGGTGGCAGAAAATCACTCCCCTGCTGTGCCCAGTTTTACTAATATTCATCCATCCATTCTGTTATTCAACAAATATTTATTGAAGCCTACTGTATGCCAAGCACTGTTTCAGGAACTTGGGATATCACAGTGAGAAAAATAAGCAAAAATTCCCATCTTCATGGAGTTTACATTCTAATGAAATAACTTCTAATCGAGCAAGAATTCTCACTTATTTTATCTTAATTTTAATACTGCTCTTTATTTTTCACAAGTTACCTTATCCTTTACTACAGCAGGTTTCCATCTTTAGTCATTTTCTTGATCTGCTTTCCCATGTCCTTTAGTCCATTTTACCAATAGGGATGTTGAAGGGCAAAAGGTAATTGAATCTACTATTTGTCAAGTCTGGAGTACAGATTAACCATCAGAAAGCAAAGCACAAGTGCTTCATATTCTTAGTTTCCACTAAAGCCCTGTACTGGCAGAAAAAATACAAACAAAGTTCCCCATAACTTCTCCATGGGGACCCTTCTTGGCTGATTTCTTGTAACTCTGTTGCACTGGTTCAGACAAAATCAACCAAGGTCATGACAGTGAAATGCATATTGCACACTGATCCCAGAATTTGGATACGAGTTACAAGCATGAACTCAAAGCCAGAACACAGGATCTACCCTGTAATTATTTTATTTTTGACTACAGAAAGTCTCAATCAAATGGCTACCCTGGGTTCAAAGCACTATTTTCTGAAAACATCTAGAAACCAACGTATATTTATGTGTAAAATGTACATATTAAATATAAATGATTCAGCAACATGGATCAGATTTTACATACTGCAAAAAATCTCTTCTTTAAAGCTGATCACCCTAGAAATTACCTTTATCATATTTACAAATCTGTTTGAAGATTAAATCTCCTCCCACCCCTTTACCCAAATCAGTAAACAACTATCAATGTCCCAAGGTTTTATGCTAAAGCAAGAGAATTTTTCTAGGCTGTGGTTAACCATCCTTTGTATTTCTTGTTGTTGTTGTTTTTTCTTAACTCCTCTGACAGTTTTGTCACACTGGGAGCTCACCCTCTCTAAAATTAAGACAGTGACAATAGTATTAGTGGCTATTGAGGAGTATGTGTTTGGATCAAAAATAGAATGGGGCTTCATTCCAAGAAACTCATCATACAGAAATTACCTAGACTTGACCTTCTGCCATAGAGGAACAAGTTAAAAGAAGCTCTTGGAATGGTTGTATGTAGTCAAGGCAATCTGATTATCAAGGCAAAGCTTAATAACCCCCACAGTGCAGATGCCAGATCACTAGAGAAATCCAAGTCCTTGAGCTTGGAACTCCATGAGTAAGTCAGCATCTGATGTACAGATGAAGCCCAGCCTGAGAGACATTAAAACCAATGTTTGCTGTTCAGTCAACAAGTTGTGTCCAACTCCTCACAACCCCATGGACTGCAGCACTCGAGGCTTCCCTG
This sequence comes from Oreotragus oreotragus, assembly GCA_006410675.1. Taxonomy (NCBI): domain Eukaryota; kingdom Metazoa; phylum Chordata; class Mammalia; order Artiodactyla; family Bovidae; genus Oreotragus; species Oreotragus oreotragus. The sequence goes on from SJYX01002024.1 coordinate 135,899, forward strand.
TCCCCCACCATCTCCCAGAGTTTGCCCAAGTTTATGTCCACTGAATTGGTGATGCCATCCGACCAAACAGATATTGTTTAAAATCACTGATATTTGGCCATCATACATCAAACTGGTTTGAAAATCAATTATAATCTTTCTACTAAGGGGTTAGATTCTAAGACTAGCAGAGACACTGAACCCTCATTACATACATTGGAAAGTAACCTTCACCAAGAATCACAAGCAGGTGGGTTAAGACCTCCCTTGGACAAAGTGTTCTCTGCATTTATTTTTCTGTGGGAAATAAGACCTCACTGCTGGGGCTTGGGTTAAATAAATAAATAAACCCTGTCCCCAGCTTCCCAATTACAGATGAGAGTGTGTTCCTTGTGTTCAGAATCCTGATTACAGATAAGAGTGTTCCTTGTGTTCTGCCAAATGGAGGTCTTTCTTAACTCCTCTTCTCTCCCTCACCTCCACTAACCTGTTGGGTCACCAGGTCAAGTTCAGACTGACATTCTTCTGCATTTTGTCCTCAGTGTTGGCATAAGTGTTGGCATAACATCCTGTTTCAAATAAGGTTGTTTTTAAAAAAAAAAAAAAAAAAACAACCCTCATAAAGTTCCTTGGACATCAAATGGCTCTTACAAAACAACAATTTGATAAATTAAGTGTAAATGAATCAGAAACATGTGGATCAAGTTTCCCTCAGAATACGCATGGGTTTAAGTATTCAGAGGGAAAGTGCTTGGGAAAAACGTGTTCTGAACCCAAAATGTTTGAAAAATAAGCTCAAACTTTGGCAGTTTCCCCACCCCAGATCGAGCCGCGTGATAAATATTGGTGTGTGTGGGTATAGCGCAGGGTCAGCGGGGGCGCTCGCAGCCCCGCCGCCACGACTAATAACTATGGTATATGGAGTGAGCCGTGAAGAGGGGCTGCGAGGCTGAGGCCTCCAGCTCCCCAGTGTTCCCGGTCACCCCGGGTTTGTTTTTGTTTGGTTTTTCATATGAGAGCAGAACCGTTGTAATGATTTCCACTACCACTCCCCTCCCCATCGTTTTATTCCCATCGCTGAAACCCTCGGGGAAAATCTACTGTGTGTGACAAAGAAATACGTCTTTTCTCTGTGTTACAGACCTTGGATCGCATCCAGGGCCCCCCTTTTCCCCGGAGACCCGCTCTGCTCGTTTATGATTCGCATTTCATTGCGGTACACTGAATCCGGCAAGAAGTTGTCTGAACCAGCAGAATGGTGAAAGCTAAAAGTAGCAAGCAAGAAGTCTCCATTCTCCTTCTGCCCAGAGTCTGCACTGCCAGACATCTAAAGCCAAATTTGATCTAAAATTTATACAAGCAAAGAACATCAACATGAGTACACTCCATCTCTCTTCTCTTCCCCTTTCCCAAGACCCTCTTGCCCTGGGAACCTCTATTTTATGTTTAATTTAATTTTGGGTTGCTAATGATCATCTTTTTCTTTTCCCCCACCCTCATTTGATCTTGTCATTCACTTTCACAAGGTCCTCATTTTATTTTTTTAAGCTTTTTAACCCATGAATCTTTAACTTACAAAACTGAACAGTCAACTTTTAGAATATGAAAACTATGAACTCCAAAGAGGAAGGAGTAGGCACAAGAAGTATAATATTTGGAAGGAAAAATTCAATTTAGAAGGTATTAAAATACACCAAATATATTCTATATAGGGAAAGAATATATTAGCATTTTTATAAATGCTAATGAAAGAGTTATAGGAGAGTTTGTTTGTTTGTTTTTAATGAAGTTACCTCTGATATTCAGATAGGTTAGCTGGGACTACAAAAGAAAAGTACTAATTTTAAGACAGAGCTATCTCCTAAACTGCTGCCGCTGCTAAGTCGCTTCAGTCGTGTCCGACTCTGTGTGACCCCATAGACGGCAGCCCACCAGGCTCCCCCATCCCTGGGATTCTCCAGGCAAGAATACTGGAGTGGGTTGCCATTTCCTTCTCCAATGCATGAAAGAGAAAAGTGAAAAAGTGAAGTCGCTCAGTCTGTCCGACTGTTAGCGACCCCATGAACTGCAGCCCACCAGGCTACTCCGTCCATTGGATTTTCCAGGCAAGAGTACTGGGGTGGGGTGCCATTGCCTTCCCCGGCTGATCAATACTAGAATGTTCTAAAACATTAGTGTTAGAATCCTGATTTGAACCTTGTGATTAGGATTTGACAATCGATGTGTCAGTCTGTGGACATTTACAAGTGTTTACGTGAATATCTGTCTCTCAGCTAAAGCATGTTTAGACATGTGCCAATGGGCATGATTTCAGGGTGCTTATCTTCTGTTACAAAGGAGTGTAAACAAATATTTGTGGGGAGAGGGAAGAAAAGAGTTAGAAAAGGAACAGGCAGGCTGACTGATAGTCCATCTTCAGATGTCTGCAGGATGCAAAAAGAAGGAGATTCCCAAGGTCACAGATCACCAGGCATAGTCCTAGCATATTTCTACTAATTAGTGACCCAAGAGGGGCAGAATCTCAGGCCCAGTCTCTGGCCCTTTCATTACACTTGGTTTGTGTGCCCAGCCAGCCCTAGTTTGATCCTTTCTGTACAAACCACTGCCACCAGCTTCTGCTCAGAGAGTAGCTCCTTGAGTCAAAGGGCCCACAGTCTCCCCAGTTATTCACAACCTAACCCATACCTAAAACCCCATCACCCGATAACAATGCGAAAGTCCCTGGGTCACCCCCACCCAGATGTCCCACCCTGCACCACAAAATCCTCCACCAGGCACTTACAGGAAGCAATCCTGCAGGGGCCAGGGAGGAAAGGCTAACCTGTCAACGACCTTGTCCAAAAGAGCAGAGGCCCTTCCACGGGCCGAAATGAGGAGCAGAACAAGAGGGTGATGACATTTTCAGTGAGGCGGGAGCAAACTTTACATTCCACCAGCATCTTTCCTTTGAGCACCTCATACACTGAACATGAACTCATTTGCTCTGCCAATATCCCCATGAGAAAGACAGCCGAGAAGGCATTATCTTCTTCATTTTCGAGAAGGATACCAGAGGCACCAAGAGATTAGGTAACCAGTCCAAGGTCACATAGTTAATCAGCATCTCCTATCTTTTGATGCCCTGCTCGGAGTTCATACACTTTCCCCATCACTCTCATGATTCCTTTCATTTCAGCAACAATAAGATGTAACCAGGTCACGAGCAGAAACTTCAGTACATTAGCCACGTAGCTCTGCATCGATCCACTGAATCAAAGGAGAAGGTGAAGCACGGGGCAGGGGAAGCTGCCCGTCCTGAGAGAAGAACCTGACTAAAAGGAATAGAGGCATCTTCCAAGTGGCCAAGGAGCATCATTGGCCCAAGTTGGAAGAAGTCTCAGGAGACATCTCTTCTGATGCAGAAGTCCCTTCTCCAAGCACACATGCCCTTGTGCCATACTTCTTTGAGAGTTTTCTCTGTAGTCAGAGGGTTTGCACACAGCACTCTAGTGGGATCTGGAGACTCCCCTTTGTAGCCACTGGTGAGGAGGAGATGTTACAATGGACATTCTGCTTGTAAACTCTGTTAGAAGAGAAGCATCTCTAGGTTAACAGCTTAGGTTCTCATGGATTAAAGATGAAACTATGACCACAATGAAGTATCACCTCACACCTAGCAGAATGGCTATCGTCAAAAGGAACACAATAAACAAATGTTGTAGAGGATGTGGACAAAAGGGGAAACTTACAAACTGTTAGTAGGAAGATAAATTGGTGCAGCAACTATGGAAAACAGCATGGAGGTTTCTCAAAAAACTAAAAGTAGAACTACCATATGATCTAGCAATTTCACCCCAGGTGTATATCCAAAGAAAACAAAAACACTAATTTGGAAAGATACATGCACCCCAGTGCTCAAAGCAGCATTGTCTATAATAGCCAAGATACGGAAGCAACTCACGTGTCCATCAACCGATGAATGGATAAAGAAGATACGCTATATGTGAATATATACAATGGAATACTACTCAGTGAGGAAAAAAAGAAGGAAATTTTGCCATTTGAAACAACATGAATGGACTTGGAGGGTATTATGCTAAGTGAAATAAGTCAGACAGAGAAAGACAAATACTGAATGGTATCACGTACATGTCAAATCTGAAAAATAAAACCACCTAGTGCATTTAACAAAAAAGAAGCAGATTCACCGATTTAGAGACTAGACTAGCGGTTACCAGAAGGAAGAAGCTGAAAAAGCGTGGCAGAGGTAGGGGATTAAGAGGTATAAATTACTATGCATAAAATAAACAAACTACAAGGATACAGTACACAGTACAGGTAATATAGCCAGTATTTTCTAATTACTGTAAATGGAGTGTAACCTTTAAAAACTGAGAATCACTATGCTGTATACCTGAAACTTATATAACGTTATAAACCAACTATACCTCAGTTTTTAAAAATAAGAATACTATTCCCAGTAATAAGAAAAAGTATGACAGCCAGAATGAAAATTAAACTATGAGGGCTGTTTGGTAGGATTAGGATCTTGCCTCATAGGAAAACCTCAGATCACAAAACTGTTTCGAAAGACATGTTCTCCTTCTCCCCCACATAGAGAGAGGGGAATACACACACAGATTCACAAAAGGAGAAAAATGAAACACAAGGAGGAAGCACGAAAATACGTAATCTCACACTGTTAGGGTAATTTAGGAAAGGATCAGCACAGTAGAGACTGCTGAGGGGGTGGGGGCGCTGAGGAAGGAAACCACAGCCATCAGTGATGCGTGTTTGAGCATAGCTTGAGAGAGCCACGGCACGCATGCCCCCACTGTCCGCATCGCTAAATTTGTCTTAGCCCCTCATTTGATACCTGAGGGTCTTCCTTAGGAGATAATTCCCAATGAATATCTCACCTTTCTGCATGGACTGGGCAAAAGGTGTCCTCAACCTTTTCAAGCGTGTTTTGCAAGGTAAATCATCCTTGGAAGCTAAGACCATGCCATTTCTCCAGGTCTGAAGGCAGATTTGTTTCACCAATCAAAGATAAACAAAAAAAATCGACAAAAATTCACAAAGATTGACAACATCTCTCTCTCCGGAGCCATTCCAAGAGGATAAGGACTCCTAGCATCTGCAAGCAGATTGGCTTACATTCCAGAGTAAGGCAAGAGAGGTCACCAGCGGCCCTAGATAAATCAGTTTCCTAACTTAGGGGGTCTTCTTGATACACTCCCAGGGGACATGCAGGCTTCAGCCAGCCCCCACCACCATCCCGTGGGCACTGGGAATCAGAGAACTGAGACAAGGGACTGCTCTGCTTGCTGCTTTTGGCATAAGTAACCAGTGCTTTTTGTCTCTAACCCAGATATATACGTGTATCTGTGCATGTACACATACTGCATGTACACATGGACACGTACACATTCACATGTTTGTGTGTATACATACTGATGGTAATGTACATGTACATGTATATGTGTGTATATTCACATGTATGTGTGTATACATACTGACAGTGATGTGCATTACACGTACACATGTATATATTCACGTTTGTGTGTATACACATACTGACAGTAATGTACACGTATATGTGTATACATTCACATGTATATGTGTATATACATACTGATGTAATGTACGTGTATACATGTATATACTCACATGTATGTGTGTATACATACGGACAGTGATGTGCATGTACATGTATACATGTATGTATTCACATGTATATATGTGGAGACATACTGATGGTAATGTACATATATATGTATACGTGTGTATCTATTCATGTGTATGCATATGCATGTATATATACATGCTGACAGTAACATTCATGTACATGTATACATGTATATAAATATGTGTATGTATACATGCTGACAGTAACGTGCATGTACATGTATACGTGTATATATTCACATGTATATGTGTGTAAACATACTGACAGTAGTGTGCATGTAGTGTTTACATGTGTATATCCACATGTATATATATGCACATATATGCATGTGTGCATACATGCTGACAGTATACGTGCATACATGTGTAGTACATGTGTATTGTGTTCACATGTGTGCGTGCATACTGACAGTAGCATGCATGTACATGTATACATGTATAGATTCACGTGTTTATATACTAATATGTATTGTGCATGTATATATTCACGTGTGTGTGTGTGCATGTAACAGCATGTGTGTACATGTATACATTCACGTTTATATACTATATATGTACACAAATACACACATTTATCATATGTATGTATAAATTACACACACACATATATATCTGAAGCAGACTAGCTAGCGTTCAAGTAGCTTACAGTCTCAGACTCTTCTCAGCNTGTATTGTGCATGTATATATTCACGTGTGTGTGCATGTAACAGCACGTGTGTACATGTATACATTCATGTTTATATACTATATATGTACACAAATACACACATTTATCATATGTATGTATAAATTACACACACACATATATATCTGAAGCAGACTAGCTAGCGTTCAAGTAGCTTACAGTCTCAGACTCTTCTCAGCTTCTGACTTTAAGTAATTCTCAGCTCAATATCCCTTCCCCTCACTGCAGCTGGTGCCAGACCCGATTCTGACCCCTGCTTTCACACCTCAGAGCCACCTGCTCCTACCAGAAAGCAGCTCCTCGAGCCGCAGGAGCCAGAGTTCCCTCAGTTGCCAGAACCTCAGCACAGCCCACCGCCCCATCAGCCAGTAACAACGGGAGAAGGCGCAGGGTCTTCTCACCATTCCCCCACCCCCATCCCAGGTGGCCCACACCGCGCCATAAATCCTCCGTCGGGCACTTTTGGGGGGCCAGCGCAGAAAAGCTGTCCTGTGGGATGAGCCATCAGAAACAGCAGAGGCCCTTCCACAGGCTGAGATGAGAAGCAGAACAAGAGGGTGATAGCGTTCAGAGCAGCAGTGGAAGGAAAAACATGAATGAAAATGAGAAGGATGATGAGAAAGGAAAAGTCAGCTCGAAAAAGAATGAGCTAGAAAGGAGGTATGTGCAGAGAAGGCGGCATGGAGATAGAAGAGTATGTTACTAAGGAGAAAATCAGTCGGTAAGGTAGATTTTAAAAGTGTGAAGTCAAAAATAGTCCTGTTTAAAAAAAAAAATCCATCCCCAAATGCTTGAGTCATTAAAGTAGGAAACCCTTTACAGGCTCACATTTTTATCCACGTCCCCATTTAACATATGAGAACGCCAAGGCACAGAGAACTAAGCAAATGTATTAACACGCCTTATTCACTCGCACCAACGAGCCGGGGGCAAGCAATCCTGAGCGGCTCTCTGAGTCTGTCTTTCTGAGCTCTGTTTCCTCTCCCGATTCTTACCAGGATGCTGTCATCAGGAGCCTCAGATGTAAGGTCTCCCGCAGTAAGAGGGGGAGGTTGTCACATGCGGAAAGACAACAGTGCTGTTTACCCTGCAATGTTTACAGAGGACAGATTGTGCCAGATAGGTTCACAGCGCCGCTGACGGGCCTCCAAAAAAAGGCGGGGGCCGACAGCGGACGCCCCGCTGAACTCGGTGTGTTTGGACGTTCAGTGAGACATTTGATGCCCATCAGGAAACTGTATTTGCAAATTCGTTCAGACGGACTTAAGAGAAGGCCAAGGCTTTCCTGAATCGCAACACAAACGTGTCAGACAGGAGAAGAGGAATGAGGTGCAGAGAGGGAAACCTACAATTTGGAGGGCAGGCCTGAGAGGTCAGCTGGGCTCCCTGAGAATCTGGTACAGCTCCAGGAGCTGGGTTTTTTGGGGGCAAAAGGAAGAAGAGTCTCCCCCTTGGAAGGAGGGGGTGGCTGGTCACAGGGCTCTCAAGAGATCCATGAACTCCCCAGGGCCTTCTCTGTAGGATGAGGTCAGCAGTGCTAATGGAGTTTGTGGGGCTACTGCTTGGAGAAGTAGAAAAACGTTCAGAAGGCCCTCAGTAAATACCAAGTGCTGCACAAATGCAACAATAATGCCACACTTTATTTAACGTCTTCATTAATGGCATAGAGTGGGGCAGGCAGGCTGTTAATGAAATCTGCAGAGAGTACGAAATCGGGTGCTGCTGGCGACAGCGCAGCTCAGACAAGTAAACACCCAACAGACACCACGAATGCAAACCTCCAGAACGGCAGGTCTGGTCTGTCTCTCAGCCGTCAAGCCGCTGGGCTGAAGGGCCCACCTTCGGGGACGGGATGGGGGGTGGCTGGAGGAAATCACACTGGACTGTCTCCAACCCACCCCCCAGGTTTATCCAGGTAAAATCGGATCAGGATGAACGTCGGAAAGGATGCCAATGGAAGGATACGAAAGCTGTCCTGGGGTCCACCCAAAGGCAGACCTGTGGCAGCAGTGAAGAGAACACCTCACCCCTAGATCTTAGGGACGGGGCTCACGGCTAGGGACATGGCGCAGGTGCCTGACTTGGGAAGCTCTCTGGAAAGTTGGGGAATCCCCCTTCTTGTGAGTCAGGCCTGCAGGCCTGGGTTCTAAGACACACATCCTGGCTTGGACTCCTGGCTTCAAAGAGAAAAAGTGTGACCTTCTAAGCCCACAGCTTGACCTGTGTAAGCACCAAAGCCAAGAGAGCAAAACTGAGCACTGAGAGCCTTGGCTATGCCCCCAGGACAATCCAAATCCCAGACTGGCAGCGCACACGCTCCTTACCACGGCTTACAGGGCTCTTCATGATTCATGTTATGTTTCCAGCCTTACCGCTAACCACCCACAGACGACTCCAGCTGTGCGTGTTCAGATCCTTGACTGCACATACATGCTATTCTCTCTGCCAGAAACAGTCTTCTTCCTCCTTCTTGTCTGACTGAATAGATTTATCTTTTAGGTCTCAGCTATCCCACAATTTCCCTGAATACTCATCTTCTTTGCACCAACAGTATCATACTTTTCTCATTATCAGTTCAGTTCAGTTGCTCAGTTGTGTCCAACTCTTTGTGACCCCATGAATCACAGCACACCAGGCCTCCCTGTCCATCACCAACTCCCGGAGTTCACTCAGATTCACGTCCATCGAATCAGTGATGCCATCCAGCCATCTCATCCTCTATTGCCCCTTCTCCTCCTGCCCCCCAATCCCTCCCAGCATCAGAGTCTTTTCCAATGAGTCAACTCTTTGCATGAGGTGGCCAAAGTACTGGAGTTTCAGCTTTCCTGACAATTATTTGTTGATGGCCTTCTTTGAGTCTGACACTGTGGAAAGGACATGTCATTAAAAAGACATACACAATTCTTACCTCAACAGAGAAAGTGGTTCTAAAAACCTGGCTACATATTAGAACCACTTGGGAAGCTTTTAAAACCATTACTACCACTGCATCTCCACGAACAAAGCTGGTGGAAGTAATGGAATTCCAGCTGAGCTATTTCAAAACCTGAAAGATGAAAGTGCTGCACTCCATAAGCCAACAAATTTGGAAAACTCAGCAGTGGCCACAGGACTGGAAAAGGTCAGTTTTCATTCCAATCCCAAAGAAAGGCAATGCCAAAGAATGCTCAAACTACCACACAATTGCACTTATCTCACACGCTAGTAAAGGAATGCTCAAAATTCTCCAAGCTAGGCTTCAGCAATACGTGAACCGTGAACTTCCAGATGTTCAAGTTGGTTTTAGAAAAGGCAGAGGAACCAGACATCAAATTGCCAACATCCACTGGATCATGGAAAAAGCAGAGTGTTCCAGAAAAACATCTATTTCTGCTTTCTTGACTATGCCAAAGCCTTTGACTATGTGGATCAAAATAAATTGGAAAATTCTGACAGAGGTGGGAATACCAGACCACCTGATCTGCCTCTTAAGAAACCTATATGTAGTTCAGGAAGCAACAGTTAGAACTGGACATGGAACAACAGACTAGTTCCAAATAGGAAAAGGAGTATGTCAAGGCTGTATATTGTCACCCTGATTATTTAATTTATATGCAGAGTACATCAAGTGAAATGCCAGGCTGGAAGAAGCACAAGCTGGAATCAAGATTGCCAGGAGAAATATCAAGAACCTCAGATATGCAGATGATACCACCCTTATGGCAGAAAGTGAAGAGGAACTAAAAAGCCTCTTGATGAAAGTAAAAGAGGAGAGTGGAAAAGTTGGCTTAAAGCTCAACATTCAGAAAACGAAGATCATGGCATCTGGTCCCATCACTTCATGGCAAATAGATGGGGAAACAGTGAAAACAGTGTCAAACTTTATTTTAGGGGGCTCCAAAATCCCTGCAGATGGTGACTGCAACCATGAAATTAAAAGATGCTTACTCCTTGGAAGGAAAGTTATGACCAACCTAGATAGCATATTCAAAACCAGAGACATTACTTTGCCAACAAAGGTCCATCTAGTCAAGGCTATAGTTTCTCCAATGGTCATGTATGGATGTGAGAGTTGGTCTGTGAAGAAAGCTGAGCACCAAAAAATTGATGCTTTTGAACTGTGGTGTTGGAGAAGATTCTTGAGAATCCCTTGGACTGCAAGGAGATTCAACCAGTCCATTCTAAAGGAGATCAGTCCTGGGTGTTCATTGGAAGGACTGATGCTAAAGCTGAAACTCCAGTACTTTGGCCACCTTACATGAAGAGTTGACTCATTGGAAAAGACTCTGATGCTGGGAGGGATTGGGGGCAGGAGGAGAAGGGGACGACAGAGGATGAGATGGCTGGATGGCATCACTGTCTCAATGGATGTGAGTTTGACTGAACTCCGGGCGTTGGTGATGGACAGGGAGGCGTGGCATGCTGCAATTCATGAGGTGGCAAAGAGTCGGACACGACTGAGTGACTGAACTGACTGACTGACCACTGCAATTTAATTGGTGTGCAGTAGGACCCTGATAATATTTTTTTTAAGTAGTTCTCAACAATGGCAGTCTTTGGGATTAAATACTAATGATATATATTCTCATTCCAGTCCAATTAGATCAAATATCTGGGAATGGGAACTGGACATACTTTTTAAGTTCCCAAAAGATTCTAATGTTTCGCCAGAGATGAAAAGGCAACAGGCCAGAGCAAAGAACAGATATTAAATACTTATCCTACTGCTAGTAATGGCCTGTTCATTAACCTACATCCCTGCTAGTCTATGAACTCCATAAAAGCAAGGATCTTTTCTAAGACACTGTTTTCAGTACTTGGCACTATACCTGGCACACAGTAGGGAATCACCAAATATTTTCTTGAAGAAGGAAGGACAAACTCTTAAGTGTCGTGCTTCAGTGGTATATTAGTGTAGGAAGGCTACATGGCAAGTACCACAAACTGGGGGTCACTGAAGCCTCACGGTTCTGGAAGCCAGAAGCCTGAGATCACGGTGCTGTCAGTCTTGGTTCCCTCTGAGGGTTGCAGGGGAGAATCTGACCTTTCCCTCTCTCCTAATCTGGTGGTATGCTGTTAACAGTCGGCATCCCTCGGCCAGCAGGTACATCACTCTGATCTCTGCTTTCAGCTTCATCTGGCTGAAAGCCACACTGTCCCTGACTGCATGTCTGTCTCTGGACCTAAATGTTCCCTTTTTATAAGAACACCAGTCACACTGGATCAGGACCCAACCTAATGAGCTCAGATTAACTCAATCACCCACAAAGACCATCCTGAAATAAGGCCACATCCACAGGTACGAGGGGTTAGCACATTGGCATCTTCTGGGAAGACGGACAAATCCCATAGCAAGTGGGATGCTCTTTCTTAAGCTTGGAGAAGGAGAGAAAGGAGGACACACTCTTAATGATGTTGCTTGAGTGGGATGCTTTCCTCTCCTGGACCACAGTTCCCTGTTCTAATTTGTCTGCACTCAGAACTTCTTCCAGCAGCTCTCTGCTAAGCGAAAAAGGCACAAAGTGGGCTGGCCCTTGGCAAAATGTGAATTAGCAAAGACTGTCCACCCTCTCTCCTCCCAAGGCACCTTGCCTATATTCAGTTCCGAATTGGATGAAGGTATTCAGCTGTCTGCTGCATCCAAACATGAAGGAATCGGATTTTTTATAAAATACTATTGCATGATTTAGTGTAATGCATTGCCCTCGTGGGGATACTGGATATTTAACTGAATATTCATTCAAAAAAAACCATACAAGCAATGCCTCAGAGACTAAATTCCTAAGGATAGAAATATGGGCCTTTTGTCAGGGGAGGTACACAGAACTGTTGTTGGTATTTGCTTGCTAACTTGTGCCCAACTCTTTGGGACCCCAGGGATGGTGGCCTGCGAGGCTCCTCTATCCATGGGATTTTCCAGGCAAGAATACTGGAGTGGGTTGCCATTTCTTTCTCCAGAGGATCTTCCAGACCCAGGGATCGAACCCAGGTCTCCTGTATCACAGGTGGACTCTTTTACTGCTAAGCCCCTGGGGAAGTCCTATAGAGAAAAGGAAAGGAAAGGAAAATGAAGTCGCTCAGTCGTGTCGACTCTTTGCCACCCCATGGACAGTAGCTTACCAGGCTCCACTGCTGCTGCTGCTAAGTCGCTTCAGTCGTGTCCAACTTTGTGCGACCCCACTGACGGCAGCCCATTGGGCTCCGCCATCCCTGGGATTCTCCAGGCAAGAACACTGGAGTGGGTTGCCATTTCCTTCTCCAATGCATGAAAGTGAAAAGTGAAAGTGAAGTCGCTTAGTCGTGTCTGACTCAGCGACCCCATGAACTGCAGCCCACCAGGCTCCTCCATCCATGGGAGTTTCCAGGCAAGAGTACTGGAGTGGGATGCCATTGCCTTCTCTGACCAGGCTCCACAGTTCATGGGATTCTCCAGGCAAGAATACTGGAGTGGGCTGCCATTTCCTTCTCCAGGGGATCTTCTCAACCCAGAGGATCGAACCCGGGTCTCCTGTATTGCAGGTGGACTCTTGTACTGCTAAGCCACTGGGGAAGCCCTATAGAGAAAAGCGGGGAGGGCATAGTGGACTCCATGGCAACACCCTCCTCATCTGACCCCCCTCTTTGTCTGTAACACAGGAGGCTGTATAGGACTTGGGCCAAGTAAAGGTTTCTTCTAGGTCCATCTAAAAAGAGAAAAACTTTAGCAAATATAATCTTCATTCCACATTTGATCCTGATGATACCAGTGGATCATTACCATATTCTGTGAAGTGGCTCTTTTTCCCCATGGAACCTCAGAGCTTGACCTCTGCTCACCACACAAGTTGACTCTCTTCCTGAGTTGCCACCTAACAGCAAATCTTCTCTGGACTTCACCGACTTGTATCTAACGCCACTAGGTCCTTAGCCTGGGTATTAGCCCCAGTGCCACTCAGTAAGTCCACTAACTGCTGCTGAAGCTGCAGCTGCCAACTTGGGGTGGGCATACAAATTGTGAGTACTTTTATGTTTTCGGGGACTAGAGTTTAATTAAACAAGTATCAACGCTTCAACTGTTCTCACCAAGGTTTTCAGCCCTTGTTCTTATAACTGACAGCTGTCATGGAGGATGATATTATGGGGGATATAAATTATCCTGCAGATCTTCCTCAGAGCAAGATAAAAGTACTGTAAAGTACTAGACGAGGATTCATAAGACGTGGATTTTTGACCTTGGATCTGTCACCCGCTGGGTGTCATCAAGAAAATCACCTCCACTCCCCTTATCCTCAGTGTTCTCAGAGGTTAAATGGGGACACTAATAGCCAGGCGCACCTCCTAATGCCTTACCGCCCTAGAAGCGGTACTGTTATTTAAACATCTACTTAAATATTAGAAGATCGAAGCCCATAGAATTAGGTTGCTGTGTTCCCACTACTGGTGATGAGTGAGCTGAGATTTGAACCAGGTAATCTGCCTTCAGCTTCTTGTGCTTTAACCACTATGCTATAATAATGGCATAATAAATAACAGTAACTACTTCCCCAGAAGTAGTGAAGATTAAATAAGACACTGTACTTGGTAACTTGGCAAAATATTTAGCAAACATCAGCTGTTTTATGATATCTTAGAGGAGGATGTCAATGAATGTTGAGTAGGTCGGGGGCTGGTTACCTTCCCCAGAGGCGTCTGTTAGGCTTTTTCTGAGGATGCAGCCCATAGTTCACTAGGCCTCCACTATTCCCTCGACTTGATGGAGAAACGTGAAAGGGACAATACCATGGAAGGTCAGAGAAAGATACCCGGCTGAGCTGGCGCAGAATCCCGTTCTGATGCCTGCAAGATATTGCTAATCCTAAGAAGAGCCAAAGGGGACAAACTTGCTGATCTAAATCCAGGTTCCCTATCGAGATTCTCTTGTTCAGTCGCTCAGTCGTGTCTGACTCTGTGGCCCCATGGATGGCAGCACGCCAGACTTCCCTGTCCTTCACCAACTCCCGGGGCTTGCTCAAACTCACGTCCATCGAGTCAGTGATGCCAACCAACCATCTTGTCCTTTTCTCCTTCTGCCCTCAATCTTTCCCAGCATCAGGGTCTTTTCCAGTGAGCTGGCTATTCATATCAGGTGGCCAAAGTACTGGAGCTTTAGTATCAGGCCTTCCAATGAGTATCTGGGGTTGATTTCCTCTGGGAAAGACTGGTTTGATCTCCTTGATACTACCTTGATGTCTATAGATACTACCTTGTCTAAAAGGCTGCCATCTTGACTTAAGGACTGCCCTCTGCTTGCCCAGGCGGGGCTCTTAAAATACAGATGTCCACCAGGAGAAAACCTGCATTAAGTCCAATCTGCCACAGTATAAGTCAGTTCATTGCAGTCTTTTTTGGGAGAATCGCATGTGTGAGCTATGGATATCTATAGAGAAAGAGAATATGAAAAAAAAGTAAGACAGTTCAAACTTTGCATGTTTCACAACTTGGGTTTGGGCCATCCTGGTTTCAAGCCCATTGATTTTGCTTCTCATTTCAGTCTGTCATGGAAGGCAATGCAGAACTCAGAATGGAACTAAATTTATAGAGCACAGATCAAGTGTTAGGCATGGGGCAATATGATTTCTCCAGTATTTCTCCCTTTAATCCTCACGATAATCTTGAAACGTAGATATTCTCCACTCCCACACCCATCACCTGTTTTTTTTTTTATTTTTTTAATGGATAAAAACAGGTCAGAGATGTAAAGCAATCTGCTGAGGTCCCATAGACTGTAACGGGCACACCTGGGACCAGAACTGGGATGCGTCCAACTCTGAAGCTTGTTCTCTGTGCCACCCCACATTGCATGCACGAGCCACTGGCCCTCACTTGGCCCCAGGACTCCTGGGTGGCAGGATGGGAGACCTAGAGGGAGGTCCTATGAACTAGCTGAGGAAAGAGCCCAGAAGCCCAGCCCCAGTTCTGGCCCCTTCTCTGCCCTCACCACACATGCAGACGCAGAACTCCAGAGACGAACGTGGCAGTGGCTCAGCCAAAGCCCCAAGAGTGTGCACCCTTGCTTTCACACGCACACACTTTCTCTTTGCCTCTCCCTCTCCCTCCCCATCGAGCACCACCATCTGAAGCTTGGATTGAGCTGCCAGCCAGGCTCCTGTGTGGCTGAGAGGAAAGTTATTTACAGCAAGGTCTGGCCTCTCGCGCCACCATGTAATTCAAGGCAATTGCACTTCCAAATAGATCTTTTTTGGAGAAAATCAACAGTGGCTTTGCTTTCAATCTGCTGGAAAATGAAGTCCTGGGAATGTGTTACATAAGTCCCCAGCAGGCGGAGCGAGGAGGGCAGGAGCCCAGGGCCCTGCCAAGACAGAGGGGGGCTCTGGTGTCTCCACACGTGCCCTGCTGTGGGCTGTGGCTTTGGGCGGAGTGAACCAGGGCACCAGGGAGGGAGAAGGTGTGAGCCCAGCTTGCCAAAACCATCAGCTGGGGCTCTGGGGGAGAAATGGGGACCAGAGAGGCACAGAACACACAGATCTCCCT
Organism: Oreotragus oreotragus; assembly: GCA_006410675.1. Taxonomy (NCBI): domain Eukaryota; kingdom Metazoa; phylum Chordata; class Mammalia; order Artiodactyla; family Bovidae; genus Oreotragus; species Oreotragus oreotragus. The sequence goes on from SJYX01002024.1 coordinate 151,719, forward strand.
GACGGGGGAGATCAGAGTGTCTGTTACTCATCCTCAGCAGAATCTAATGCAAGGTGCTAACAGCCACCCCCCTGCTTCCCATACACACATACACGCAATACCTATGCCCAAATGTTTTTTTTTCCTTTTTAATGTTTATTTTCCACTACAAAAGTAATAAAATCTCACTCAAGACAACGCGAAAATACAGAAACACAGAAAACTAAATTGTCCACAACTCTATCACCCAAGCGCAGTCATCATTAACGTTCTGACAGATTTTCTTCCAGTCTTTGTTTTCATCCACTTTTAGCTTTAAAAAAAAAAAAAAAAGATTCCTGATGAGCTTTCCAAAATTCCTCAAGCATTCACCCCTGGGACCTTCTGTCAAGATTCTGATTGATGCAAACTCAAGAGTTTTAAGAGGCTGGATGGTAAATTGATTGGCTGGATAACTACCCAGTGGTCTGTTAGGTCAGAAAGACGACAGTGGGATAAAAGATGCACTAAGCTGTGAGTTGGGACATGTTCATTCCAGCCCCATTTCCACTGCTTTTGACTGTAGGACCAGGGGTATGTTCTGTGTTCCTTTTTGGCCTTATTTGCATCATCCATATTAAGAAACATATGGAAGAATTCATTAGGAGACCTTGTATTTCTTACATTTTCTGAGAAATCACTTCCTCTATCTATGTACGAGTATTTTCATCTGCACAATGGGAATATCAATAGCTGTGCTCCAAAACTTCTCATAGCTATTGAGAGGGTCGGGGTGGGAGGTGGGAGGGGGGTTCATGTTTGGGAGTTCGTGTAAAAAAATAAATAAATACAAAAAAAATTTAAAAAATAAAAATAAAAAAAAAAGGCTTTGCTAACTGTGAAGAAGCATAAAAAGGGAAAGCTATCGTTATGATTTTTAGAGAAAAAAATACCTGAGCTACCTATCTTGTGAAAATACAAGGACAGTGAGATGAGGTGATCCAGGAAAGAAACAGAGAGAGAGGTGCTATCTCTGCAATTCAGACAAGAAATTTGGAAAAATAGAGGCGGAGCAGAGAGAGCAAGGAATGAAAGTATACAAAAGACAGTGACTTTCTCCTTTTAGCCCACTTTGTCTAAAAAGGCACTAGCTGCTCACCCTCTAAGAATCCAGGTAGGAGATACAAATGTGGAGGGTGTTATCTGAGTTTGGTTCTGCACCTTAGCAGGACCTTAGAGGAAGTTGAAGGACCTCGAATTCATCTCAGTGGAAAGTTTCCCAAAGGTGAAAGTCCCAAAGGTGACATTCTCCAGCCTACAGAATGGAGTCTGCTTTCAGTTCAGTTTAGTCGCTCAGTCATGTCCGACTCTTTGCGACCCCATGAATCGCAGCACGCCAGGCCTCCCTGTCCATCACCATCTCCCGGAGTTCACTCAGACTCACGTCCATCGAGTCCGTGATGCCATCCAGCCATCTCATCCTCGGTCGTCCCCTTCTCCTCCCGCCCCCAATCCCTCCCAGCATCAGAGTCTTTTCCAATGAGTCAACTCTTCGCATGAGGTGGCCAAAGTACTGGAGTTTCAGCTTTAGCATCATTCCTTCCAAAGAAATCCCAGGGTTGATCTCCTTCAGAATGGACTGGTTGGATCTCCTTGCAGTCCAAGGGACTCTCAAGAGTCTTCTCCAACACCACAGTTCAAAAGCATCGATTCTTCGGCGCTCAGCTTTCTTCACAGTCCAACTTTCACATCCATACATGACCACAGGAAAAACCATAGCCTTGACTAGGCGGACCTTAGTCGGCAAAGTAATGTCTCTGCTTTTGAATATACTATCCAGGTTGGTCATAACTTTTCTTCCAAGGAGTAAGCGTCTTTTAATTTCATGGCTGCAGTCACCATCTGCAGTGATTTTGGAGCCCAAAAAAATAAAGTCTGACACTGTTTCCACTGTTTCCCCATCTATTTCCCATGAAGTGATGGGACCGGATGCCATGATCTTCGTTTTCTGAATGTTGAGCTTTAAGCCAACTTTTTCGCTCTCCTCCTTCACTTTCATCAAGAGGCTTTTTAGCTCCTCCTCACTTTCTGCCATAAGGGTGGTGTCATCAGCATATCTGAGGTTATTGATATTTCTCCCGGCAATCTTGATTCCAGCTTGTGTTTCTTCCAGTCCAGCGTTTCTCATGATGTACTCTGCATATAAGTTAAATAAGCAGGGAGACAATATACAGCCTTGACGTACTCCTTTTCCTATTTGGAACCAGTCTGTTGTTCCATGTGCAGTTCTAACTGTTGCTTCCTGACCTGCATACAGATTTCTCAAGAGGCAGGTTAGGTGGTCTGGTATTCCCATCTCTTTCAGAATTTTCCACAGTTTATTGTGATCCACACAGTCAAAGGCTTTGGCATAGTCAATAAAGCAGAAATAGATGTTTTTCTGGAACTCTCTTGCTTTTTCCATGATCCAGCGGATGTTGGCAATTTGATCTCTGGTTCCTCTGCCTGTTCTAAAACCAGCTTGAACATCAGGGAGTTCACGGTTCACATATTGCTGAAGCCTGGCTTGGAGAATTTTGAGCATTACTTTACTAGCGTGTGAGATGAGTGCAATTGTGCGGTAGTTTGAGCATTCTTTGGCATTGCCTTTCTTTGGAATTGGAATGAAAACTGACCTTTTCCAGTCCTGTGGCCACTGCTGAGTTTTCCAAATTTGCTGGCATATTGAGTGCAGCACTTTCACAGCATCATCTTCCAGGATTTGAAACAGCTCAACTGGAATTCCATCACCTCCACTAGCTTTGTTCTTAGTGATGCTTTCTAAGGCCCACTTGACTTCACATTCCAAGATGTCTGGCTCTAGATTAGTGATCACATCCTCATGATTATCTGGGTCGTGAAGATCTTTTCTGTACAGTTCTTCTATGTATTCTTGCCACCTCTTCTTAATATCTTCTGCTTCTGTTAGGTCCATACCATTTCTGTCCTTTATTGAGCCCATCTTTGCATGAAATGTTCCCTTGGTATCTCTAATTCTCTTGAAGAGATCTCTAGTCTTTCCCATTCTGTTGTTTTCCTCTATTTCTTTGCATTGATTGCTGAAGAAGGCTTTCTTATCTCTTCTTGCTATTCTTTGGAACTCTGCATTCAGATGCTTATATCTTTTCTTTTCTCCTTTGCTTTTCGCCTCTCTTCTTTTCACAGCTATTTGTAAGGCCTCCCCAGACAGCCATTTTGCTTTTTTGCATTTCTTTTCCATGGGGCTGGTCTTGATCCCTGTCTCCCATACAATGTCACGAACCTCATTCCAGTTCATCAGGCACTCTATCTATCAGATCTAGGCCCTTAAATCTATTTCTCACTTCCACTGTATAATCATAAGGGATTTGATTTAGGTCATACCTGAATGGTCTAGCGGTTTTCCCTACTTTCTTCAATTTAAGTCTGAATTTGGTAATAAGGAGTTCATGATCTGAGCCACAGTCAGCTCCTGGTCTTGTTTTTGTTGACTGTATAGAGCTTCCTTATGCTTTTACAGTATGAAGGGACGGAGGAGAGGATAAAGAGAGGGCAGCATTGAACCCTATGAAACACAGATGAGAACTACCCATCAGAAGTGTGTGTGTATTAGTTGCTCAGTTGAATCAGATTCTCTGCGACCCCATGGACTGTAGCCCACCAGGCTCCTCTGTCTATGGAATTCTCCAGGCATGAATACTGGAGTGGGGAGCCATTCCCTTCTCCAGGACACATCAATTTGGGGGATCCCCAGGAGCAAAGCTGCCAGACCGTGGAATCAGTGACAGTGAGCCACCTTCTGGTGGGCTTAGATATTGCACAATTTCCTGTGTCCATGAATTCTAACTTTAGTCCCTGTTTAGAGCTTATAAGGTATCTCACCTTGTTGGTTCCGTGGAATTTCCAAGACCAAAAGCAGGCCAGGAAAAACTACTACAATGATGAAACATGTCTTTGGCAGCTCCCACTTTCTCATTCAATTTGTTCTCTCCAGGTTTTCCCTTTACCCTCATTTGCCACCTGAGCCCAGTACTCTTAATTCATATATTTGTACTCACGCCTACCAGGTCAATTTCCCCACCAATATTTATTTCTATTTGAAAGAAGACTTAAGGGAATGGACATAACATGCACCTTATCCATGCATTCAAATGGGTGTTGGGCCTCTACTGTGTGCAAGATATGATCCCATTTCCAAAATCTCATCATCTCTTGAGCAAAGTAAAAAAAAAAAAAAAAAAAAAGATGTACTAAAATAACTACCCTACCATAGTTAAAGGAAACAATCAGATGAATAGTAAAGACAAGAGAGTCTCTAGGAATTCTGGCAGGAAAAAAGTCACTTATGATGCGGGTAATTAAAGAACTGGAGTAATTAAAGAAGGTGGCATGTCTGTTGCGGAGGACAGGCACTAGGGTGTGCGAGCTTCAGTGACTGTGGCACAAGGGCTCCGTAGCTGAGGCTCCAGCGTGTGGGCTCAGTAGCCGCGCTCTGCAACAAGAAGCCACTGCAAGGAGAAACCCGCACACTGCAAGGAAGCGCAGCGCCTGCGCATCACAAGCAGCGCGAGCCCGCACGCACCAGCGAAGACCCAGCAGGGCAAAATAAACAAGCAAATAAACATTTTAAAGGGAGGTGGTGTTTGACCTGATATTTGAAGATTTTAACAAGAGAATGGAGAAGAAGGTATACCTGAAAGCGACATAGCACACAAAATACAGAATGGGGAAAAGTTAAGACTCACTCATGGGATACTTCGGAGAAGGCAATGGCACCCCACTCCAGCACTCTTGCCTGAAAAATCCCATGGACGGAGAAGCCTGGTGGGCTGCTGTCCATGGGGTCGCGAAGAGTCAGACACAACTGAGCGGCTTCACTTTCACGTTTCACTTTCATGCATTGGGGAAGGAAATGGCAACCCGCTCCAGTATTCTTGCCTGGAGAATTCCAGGGGCGGTGGAGCCTGGTGGGCTGCCGTCTATGGGGTCGCACAGAGTTGGACACGACTGAAGCGACTTAGCAGCAGCAGCAGCA
>SJYX01002024.1:158327-172171 GCA_006410675.1 Oreotragus oreotragus
GAGAAACCCGCACACTGCAAGGAAGCGCAGCGCCTGCGCATCACAAGCAGCGCGAGCCCGCACGCACCAGCGAAGACCCAGCAGGGCAAAATAAACAAGCAAATAAACATTTTAAAGGGAGGTGGTGTTTGACCTGATATTTGAAGATTTTAACAAGAGAATGGAGAAGAAGGTATACCTGAAAGCGACATAGCACACAAAATACAGAATGGGGAAAAGTTAAGACTCACTCATGGGATACTTCGGAGAAGGCAATGGCACCCCACTCCAGCACTCTTGCCTGAAAAATCCCATGGACGGAGAAGCCTGGTGGGCTGCTGTCCATGGGGTCGCGAAGAGTCAGACACAACTGAGCGGCTTCACTTTCACGTTTCACTTTCATGCATTGGGGAAGGAAATGGCAACCCGCTCCAGTATTCTTGCCTGGAGAATTCCAGGGGCGGTGGAGCCTGGTGGGCTGCCGTCTATGGGGTCGCACAGAGTTGGACACGACTGAAGCGACTTAGCAGCAGCAGCAGCAGCAGCATGGGATACTTTGACCACAGCATGTCAGAGAATAATGACAACTAATGTTCACATGACTTTAGGAAGCCTCTTTTAAGAAATTTTATCTTCTCAACCATCTCATAAGGCTGGTATTATTACAATTGAGCCCATTTTCCAGATTGAGAAACTGAGTTTAGAAGAAATTAAATTATTTGTTTTATGAAAATTCTATAGCGAGAGAGAGAACCTAGACCCAGGGATTCAATATCCATCTCCCAGTCCATAGCAAATATGATTAACTAAAAAAGGGAGAATGCAACCATTCTGCAAAGGGCAAGAAATACCAAGCTAGAATATCAGGCTAATGGTGAGGTTTCAGGTCCTGTGGCAGTAGAATAGAGCTTCCCTGCAGGGCTAGTGGAGGTAACAAGATATGATCTTCTTTGTCTTACCCTTTTCCAGAAAGAGGCTGACTCCTCACTGGACATTTTCTTTCTTCTTCTTACAGACACACCCTGAGCTATATGACTACACAGGAGCCGGCAAGAAAAAAAAACAAAACAAAACAAAGAAAACTTATTTCTTTGTTTTGTCAGTGGATTTATCAGTTTGTTTGATTTCCTGTTCGCTGCTTTGTATTTTATTAGGCCTTAGGGTGCCTCAGTAAATTAAGATGATATAGTCGAAATGTATGATTAAAAGACTGAGCAACAATAATAACAGCATAATCCTACTGTGCATTCACATCCTACTCGGCATCTGCTGTATCATCTACTCACACAGAATCAGCAGCACTGCAAAGCAGGGAAGGCAGAATGTAGCAATCCAGATTTACCAGCGGGAAAGCTGAAACAGAAAGGCTAGGTGGTTTGCCTGGGGCCACACAGCAAGTTATTAGAACTTTACTCAGATCCTTCAACTCCCAAGCCAGCCTGCTCTTCACAGTAGTTCAGTCTCTGAGCTCAGGCAGGCTATGGAGATGAGTGGTACCATGTGGTACCATCTGCTGCTGCCTCCCAGGAGCTCTGATTTCAGCACCATGGACAGGAGCTCCCAGGCTGGAAGCTATTCTTTAATGGCATACAATGCTAGTTTCCAAAGTTCAAACTGAATTCTGGAATGTTGAACCATGTCATGCACCACAGGAATATTGCATGGCTGCCTAAAAGCGATGGCAATAATGACCACTTAGAAACAAGTCAGAGTCTGGAACAGAGATCTTTACAAGCCTTACCTAGGTTGAAGCAAATGCACCCTTTAAACAGAGCAGCTACTCATTCCTCATAAACCCTGAAATTGATTAATCATCAGTAACATTTATCCTAGTATCCAAATACCAAACTACCTCCAATTAAGTAACTTTGTTTTCCCTCTTCACAATCCAAACTATCAAATGTGAAAATAATAGCAATATCAATAATGCCTACAGAGTTATTGTTTTATGTCAGGGCATGGGCTAGGCACCTAAATATGATGTCACCATTTGATCCGTTTAGTGGTATGTATGAAATATATCTAGGATATAGAGACTGTAAGGAAAGTATTTGGGAAAATAAAGATGCTAGATTGTAAGACAAACCAACTCTGGAGTCACACAATCCTGCTTCAAGTCCCAGATCTGCCTCTCACTAGCTGTGTGATCTTGGACACCTGTTTCACAGTCCTAAGTCTAAGCCTCTGCCTGTCTCTTTATGTGCATAAATAATATGCATAAAGCCCAGACCACTAAGCTGGGCATATAGTAACTATTCAACAGACACTATCGTATAAGTTCTCTCCCTCTCTCTATCTTGTATGTGTACCTTTGGTTTATCTTTAGACTCCTCTTCCCAGGGATTACCTCCAACTCCTTGACTTGATATCAAGATAAAAATAAAATTTGGGAAAGGGGAGAGAGTATGTTAAATGAAATTCAGCTCACAGATCTGAAGAGAGTAGGACTTGTATTGAGTTAAAAAATGATGCCTCTAATGGGAGTCTCTGGGGGTATAAGGAAGGGAAAGACAGTGGGTGCGATGAGTATGATGGTTCTAAGTCAGTTATATACACACTGTCAAACCTGTGGTGTCTGACCACAGACCAGCAATGGAAACAGAGATCATAACAAAGCTATAAGCCAGTGGACATCATTCCTGCATTTGCCTCCCACTCACATCATTTGCGATGTAACTTCACAACCTAAGCAGGGAAGGCGCTAAAAGTGAGGATTTTTTCTTTTTTGCCAGAACCATAGGCACAACTTCCAGTGTTCACCCATATCTGCAAACATCAACTCATCTTCACCTACCCTTCCTAATATAAGCTTTAGAATCTACCGTCCCATTGAGAAGAAGAGATTCCTCCAAGCAAAACTGATGTAAGAAGGAAATGTCTCGGGAGAAATGGAATCTAAAAGAGCTTGGCTGTTGCACCCATTCTTTCCACCACCACTCACTGATTATCACAAGAAATAGATAAAAGTCTCCCCACACATCAAGCAATTTGCAAATAGTGAGGGACACGCCACTAGAGCCCAGTGAATGCTTTAATAAAAATGTTCCCACGGCACTGTGCATGGTGATGGGGAAGTCTCATGCCAACCAGCCCCATCCAGGAATATTTCTTGACCCACTGCATATACAGATAGAACAGCTATCTATCTAGAACCAGTGACGTTCCTCTGCACCCTCCTGAAACTCTGCTTGTCCAGGGTGATCAGGATCTCTACCTCTTCTCACACCCCAGACCCTCTGACTGCACTCCGATTCAAAACACAACATATGTTTATGTCTGAAAGGAAACCTAGATATCATCTTGCCTGACCTTTTCATTTTACAAACTGAATTCCAGAGAGGGACTAACTTCTCCTAGGTTGCAAAGCTGGTGGATCAAGAACTAGGACACAGGTCTCTCAATAACCATGCAGGAAACTATGGTAAGTTTCAAGTATTTTCATATTTCCTATGTGGTTCTTTGACCTCCTTGGTGAATTTACAATTCTGTCTCCTTTGTAAACCCATGTCCCCACAAGTCCCTCTACTGCTCTGCAAAGCCGAACAAAATGACCAGGAGTGTTAGGTGGCTAATGAGACTCAGCTCTGGGTTTTAATTCAAGAAGTACTGAGAAAATTTCCTCTGTCTGTATTCTAACGCTACTCATCCAAATAACAACTTGCAATGTATTACATATCTTAGGTAGTCTTTTTCCTTCATTGGAATATAACTGCTTTACAATGTTGTGTTAATTTCTGCTGCACAACAGCATGAATCAGCTATATGCATATGTATATCCCCTCCCTCTTGAGCCTCCCTCCCACCACCACCCCCATCACAGCCCTCTAGATCATCACAGAGCATGGAGCTGACCTCCCTGCGCTGTAGAGCAGTTCCTACTAGTTATGTATTTTACACGTGGTAGTGTATGCAGCCTTTATCAAAGCCTCCTGAAAGTGACAATGGGCATCAGATCCATAAGCAGTAGGACAGAGGGGAAACCTCTTTGGGTCCAGCACTACACTGCTGGTCAAGTTCTATGCAAACTCCTCCATCCCTTATTGCTGAACGAATGGGAGAACACCCGTTCCCTGGAACTGCATATTCTGTTCTCTGTTGGCAATTGGGAATGACAGCTTTGCTCTTCTTGATTAATCCTTACATTTGGGCTCTTCATAAGCTATATTTGCCCCAGGGCCCCTAGGGAAGCAGCATGGCGGGGCATAGGGCGCTGACTGGCACAGGAGTCAGGCATCCTGTGTAGGAAGGAGGTTTCTCAGCTATGTAACCTACAGCAGGTAGAACTCCCTAGGTCAGCATTTCCTCATCGGTTTACCAATCTGATTGGATTGTTGTAAGAATCAAATATATTTGAGTAAAGGAACTGGCTTATATTGAACAGTGAAAGTCATGTCTGACTCTTGGTGACCCCATGGACTGTACAACTCCACAGAATTCTCCAGGCCAGAATACTGGAGTGGGTAGCCATGCCCTTCTCCAGGGGATCTTCCCAGCTCAAGGATCGAACCCAGGCCTCCCAAATTTCAGGCAGATTCTCTACCAGCTGAGACACAAGGGAAGCCCAAGAATACTGGAGTGGGTAGCCTATCCTTTCTCCAGGGGATCTTCCCAACCCAGGAATCGAANTTCTCCAGGGGATCTTCCCAGCTCAAGGATCGAACCCAGGCCTCCCAAATTTCAGGCAGATTCTCTACCAGCTGAGACACAAGGGAAGCCCAAGAATACTGGAGTGGGTAGCCTATCCTTTCTCCAGGGGATCTTCCCAACCCAGGAATCGAACTAGGGTCTCCTGCATCGCAGGTGGATTCTTTACCAGCTGAGCTATCAGACAAGCCCTGGCTTATACTGGAGTTAATAAATATTAGTTTACTGGCATCTGAATATTCATTTCCTCTGCTCAAATCCCTAGCTTCCCCTTTGCAAAAAGAACATCTTCCTCTTCTCCAGAAAATAATGTGACAGAACTACTCAATTTTCCTGAGATAAAGGTATGATTTACAATAGAAGCATAATTTTCATAGCAGAATCAATCATGTGTGTGTGACAGGAAGGAAATAAATGATGATGAAGTGCCTACTATGTACCAGGCATCTGAAGTACACCATTTAACAGAATCTTGTCTTCCTCCTGGGAGGGTATCCATTACTCTTCCATTTTACAGATTTGGATTGGCAAGGTTAGATAAATTCAGACCAGCGTAGATATTAAGCAGCAGAGTTAAGAAGTGAACCTATCTGTGAGACTCCAAAGCCGTTTTTCTTTCCATTTATGCAACACTCTTAGCTGAGGAGCAGAATCATCCACTGAAACTCTTAAGGAGAGAGCACGCCAACATAAACCATGCTAAATGGGTTAACTCTCCCTGCGTCCTCCTGACCCAGTGATCTTCCTTTCATTGGAATTTTAGATGCTCAGGTGATGGATTTATGCCAGTGACCACCAGAGGGGGATAACAGCTGGCAAAGTGCAGGCTGCATGCGCGTGCATGCATGCAAAAGTATACACGTACACACACATACACATATTTTTCTAGTAGCCTATCCAAACAATAACAGAGGTGTAAGGCACACAGAGAGTCCTTTTAAAACAGAGATCCTTGAATATTTACTCAGTATTGACCTTCCAGCTATGACGATGCCTGCACTTAACCACACAGGGCCTGGTGCAGGAGTAACAGGACTTGGACTGTGTGAAATAGCAGCAAGAGGAATCAGGGGTCATAAAAACAGTCTGGAAGGAAGGGTCCAGATTCCCCACACTGGTATTTTTATGTGTTCCTCCTGTTCTCCCAGGCCCACCAGCCTGTTATTAGTTTCCAGGAGCTGCTATAACAAATTATCACAAACTGCGTGGCTTCAAACAATAGAAATTTATTTTCTTACAATTCTAGAGGACACAAGTCTGAAATCAAGGTGTTGGCAGAGCTATTGCCTCTGGAGGCTCTCGGGGAGGATCCTTCCTCATCTCTTTCAGCTTCTTGTGGCTGTCAGAATTTCTTGGATTCATTGGCTTGTGACCACATCACTGCGATCTCTACCCCATCTTCATCCCAATTTCTTTCCTGTCTGACAAATCTCCCCTGTGTGTCTCTTATAAGGACACGTGTCACTGGATTTAGGGCTCATCTGATCATTTCTTCATCTCAAGATCCTTAGCTTAATTATACCTGCAATGACCGATTACCAAATAAGGTAATATTCATAGGTTTCAAAAATTAGAACACACCGTATCTTTTGGGAAACCACCATCAAACCCACTAAAGAGCCAAACCAAACAAATTCAAAGACACAGAACCACGTGGATTGTGTGATGCCGTGCTGTGTGAGACACACAGATGAGAAGATAGCCCCTGACCCAGAGAAGGGAGAGGGTGTGAGAACAGCACTCCCAAACATAGAAAGCAAGGTTCATTCTGCCCGGGGAAGACAGCGGGAAAGCTTCTTGGAGGGGAAGCTTGTGAACTGGGCCTTGAAGGGTGGGTTTTGATAAGGAACAGTAGGAAAGGAAAGAGAAGGAAATTCTGATGGAAGAAACAGCAAGAGCAAAGATAAACAGGTTGCCAAGGGGTCCTGGGGGAAGAAAACAGGGAGGAGAAAGGATGAGAAGAGGGGAAATATATCTAGGTGGGAGACTAAAGGTAGAAGCACCTCACCCAGGGCCCCAGGGTCAAGCAGGGAGAAAGCAGAAGAGCAACCACAGTAGGGGGCTGAGTTCACTCCACTATCCGCTCCGACCTGCTTCCCTGTTTCTGCGGAGGACCCTTGCTCTCTGAACTCCCCGCTCCACTGGTCTAAAAGAATAGCTACTCTGCCTGTCCAAGCTGCTCCTGAAACATGAGCCCCGCCCTGGGGAGTTCTGCACACACCACCACCCCGCCCCCTCCTGCCCCTCGGGGATGCAAACAGTTCTGGAGAGAGGCACAGCCTCAAGGATGGGAGCCAGCACCCTGAAGACAGACAGAGAGACAGACTGTCAAGGATGCAATGCCCTGCAGAAAACACAGCAGCTCCAGCCGATCCCAGTGCCTCAGGACACAGACAGTTGGACCTAGTTAATTGAAATAGAGTCTTCGGGCAAAAGGATTTATCCAAACAGCAAGAAAATAGCAGGAGGATGCGAGCAGCATGCAAATAGTAGAGGTGGAAATCCTTGAAGAACATCATTCAGATGGGGCGGTCCAGGGACAGACAGCTATCACTCCCGCACCAGCACCCCCACTCTAACCCCTCCCTCACATCCCCGGGGCTCTCTTCTCCCTCTCCCATGCCTCCTGGACAAGCCCGATTTGCTCTAATAAAAGTGGCCTCAGCCCCAGGGAGACTGGGGCAGGAACACAGTTGATTTCACCTCTTTAACCCTGAAACTAGGGAAACAGCGAATGCTGACTGTCTTCCCAAGGGAGGATCCCAGAGCTTTATCTCATGCATTGCACGACCTCTCGGAACCCCTGCACAAGTGAGATAAGCCCCCTGTGCCCAAGAGGAAACCTACTTATCTCCCAACAAAGCATTTTCATAAATTACTTTTTTTTTTTGCTTCTCAGGGAAGGAGTATTTTAAAAAATAATAGCTCCGATAACAGTAATAATAATAATCAACTGATGCCTACACCCTGGCCAAGGCTTCAGGGAAAGAGTTATGGGGGCCTGCAGGGCAGGATCGAGCTGGGACATGGGCCACTCACGTGCCGGGGATGGGCAGCTCCCCCAAGGGTCCTCGGCCCCGCGTCTGGTTGGAGAGATACGGCCGCCACCTCTCTTCATACAGAATAAACAAATGATTAACTGTCTCATTAGCAACTATGCGGGAAGACACATGACGCACGTCCCGGCGGGTGGTGCAGCCAAGAGATTTATGTTATTTAACAATAAAAGCAAAACAAACGTGGCCTTCCCACCCGCTGCCTGCCTGCATGGGGTCTCTTGCGCTAGAGCAGGGCAGTGGCACCTGGCCAGGACAATTCCGGCCGGAAGGAGGGAGCAGGGTGCTGGACCACCTTCCTGGCCTTTTCAGGGCTAGGGTTAGGATAGGAGGAAGGGTAGGGGCAGGGGTTGGAATGGAAGAAGAGAGAGGGAAAGAGACTGCCCGGACATGCAATGCCAGTTACTCAGGAGCTAGGTGTGGGTGTTCACATCCTGGGAAAGAAAACACAACTAGAAGTCAAGAGACCCCAATTCCAGCCAGAGCCCTGGCCCTACCAACACATGTGACAAGTCTGGCAAATTCGGCCTCAGCTACCACATCTGTAAAATGGGCAGATGGGTGTTTTAAGTACCATGAGACTGCATGTTGTCGTTACTGCCGCCTTTTCATCACACAGTTATACTGTGTGATGAGAAACCAAACTCTGAATCTAGACTCTCTGGGGTCTAATCTCAGCTCTACTATAATACCTACTAGTTACATGAACACAGACAATTAATTCCTTCTTGTGGACTGTAGAATGGGTATGCCCATTACATTTACCTCTTGGGATTAAAAAAAAGGTAATTCCTCAAGAGCACTCTACAATGCCTGGCAGAGAGGGGATGGCCTTCCAAGTATTGCAGGGTTATCATATTTATCCTTATTCTTCACCAGTGCTGTTATTTGGAACAATCTAGCATTACACTTTCAAGAATTCCAGTTGTAAATTCAACCTCTAAGCTTTTCTCTATTTTTCCTTCCTATCCCAAAGAAAAACTTTTCCCAAGGACATGAGTCCCTCTTCCCTCTGCCAGGATTTCAATCTAAAATGATCCAGTCCTTTCCCTGTCTTCAGATCCTTTTACTCCACTGCCCCTCTTCCTATAAACATGCTCAAGCCTCACGCATTCTGCAAGCAACCCTCTGTCAGTCTTGGCTCTCCACAAGCCAGCATCCCTCCTCTTGCTTTTCCCTCGGAAGACAGTAATCTGCATTCCTTGCCTCTCTCTTACAACTTTCATCCGCTCTCCTGGTTCCCATGCCCCATCACTTTGCTGGTGACAGAAGGTTCCAAACATGTCCAGCTTGTCAAGCTTATCCCAGGACCTCTCTCCAGGCTTCCGCTGGAGTTCTCAGTGAGAAAGAGCTTTCTAAAAATAGATCTGTTTGCAGAATTACTTTATCTTCTGCATATTCTCTAGGCTTCAAACCTGTGTTCTCCTACTTGCCTCCCCATTACAGTTTTTCAGTGGCTTCTCATTGGTTACATTGTACTTGAAAGTCACCTGGGGAACTTACTAAAATGCATATTCCTAGTCTTCACCCTAAACAATTTATGATACTTATTCTCAGTAAGTCTAAGAGACTGTATTTTTAACAAGCACCCTGGAGGATTTCAATACCAATTCTCCACAAATGACACTTCCAGAAACTCTGAATGGAAACTACAGCTGGTTGTTAAGAACGTGGACTTTGAAATCAAGCTACCTGTGGGTGGAATACGACTCTTCGAGAGTCAGCCATGCCTACCAGCTCAAGGCCTTTCTCTGTGTGCCTCGGTTTCTTCATCTAATGTGTAAGGGTGGTAACATGAATACCACCCACGTGTCCGATGCTTATCACACATCAGACACCAAGCGGCATGCGTTAAATGCATAGATTCTTGCAATCATCATAACAAGCATATGAAGTGGATGCTGATGTTAAGTGCATCTCCCAAATGGGGAAACTGAGGCACAGAGAGAAGAAGGAATGTCCCTAAGGCTGCAGAGCTAACAAGTGGCAGAGCTGGGTTTTGCATTTAGGCAGAACTCTTGCCTGGAAAATCCTATGGATGGAGGAGCCTGGTGGGCTGCAGTCCACAGGGTGAAGAGTCGGATACAACTGAGCAACTTCCCTTCCACTTTTCACTTTCATGCATTGGAGAAGGAAATGGCAACCACTCCAGTGTTCTTCCCTGGAGAATCCCAGGGATGGCGGAGCCTGGTGAGCTGCCGTCTATGGGGCCACACAGAGTCGGACACGACTGAAGCGACTTAGCAGCAGCAGCAGCAGTTTGGATCCAGAACCTTTGCCCATAGCCCTCATGCACGAGGTTTTCCTGGAGATCACAGGACACAACCTTGAGGAAGCACTTAGCGCAATGCGCTGCACATAGGAAGAGCCCAACAAATGGCAGCCCTTGTTCCTGTGGCTGCTGTTGGGACCACCACGGTCGTTACAGTCAGCTCTGCACACTCTAATTTCAAAGGCAACAGAGTGTTACAGTTAAGTAGACTAGCAACCTGCCTTGTGCAATACAGTGGTTTCTAGCCAACATGCCTATTTAACTGTACACGTGATCAAAATGAAAGACAGTGTAAGATTCAGATCCTCACTCACACCAGCCACACTGACAGCCATATGAGGTCAGTGACTCCTTCAATGAAGTGCAGATTTAGAACATCTCCATCATTAAAGAACGTGCTAGATAGCACTGCAGTCCAGGGGGTCGCAAAAGAGTTGGACATGACCGTGCAACTGAACTGAATGATAACACTGCTCTAGATGTAGATTGCTGGATTAAAAACTTGACTCTGACAGCTGCGGTTTCTCTGGAAAGGTAACTCGCCTGAGCCTCGGTTTCCTCATCCGTAAAACAAGGGCAATAATAGTGCCCACCTCATACGGATGCTTTGAGTAATAGATGAGTTAACGTAACTTATGTACTTAAAATATGGGCTTCCCAAGGGGTACTAGTGGTAAAGAATCAGCCTGCCAGTACAGGAGACATAAGAGACACGAGTTCAATCCCTGGGTCAGAAAGATCCCCTGGAGGAGGGCGTGGCAGCCAACTCCACTATTCTTGACTGGAGAATCCCCATGGACAGAGGAGCCTGACAGGCTACCATCCTCAGGGTGGCCAAGAGTCAGATGCAACTGAAGTGATTTAGCACGCCCGCACTTAAAATATCATTAATACAGTAGGTAACATATACGCGTTTGTGTTTATTGGTATGCAGGTAGTGGTCTCATTACTAACATTGTCATTTAGACTTGAGCCACTTGGCATGACAATCCTTGACCTTTAAATCTTTGTATTTTGCCTCTGCCTGAGAGGTCCTTCTTTCCCTCCATCTACTTTTCCACTCACTCGACAAACTCCTACACTTCCTCCAAAACCCAGTTAACTTGTTGCATTTCCCCCAAAGCTATCTCACTTCCGGAGCAACCCATCACTTCTCGATCCTGCCAAGTCGGGGGCCACCCCTGCTGCTTCTCCACTCCAAGACCCTGAACTCCAGCTGCTCTAGGAGCTTCCTCCTGACATCTCCTTTGAAATGTCTTCTAAGATTTCCAGTACTCTCTGGAAATGAGAAAAGGCCTTGCAAACGTTTTGATGAGAAAATGTATTCAGAAAGAGAAGCAAACGTGATCTCGTGCCTTAGGCACCGTGTCCATCACAAACCCCTGGGCTCCTGCGTGCAAGACCTTTGCAAAGTCACATTGGCTGAAATGCCTCTGTATTGTTCTTTGCTCAGCAATGAATCATGCCGGGTAGAGAGGAACATTCTTCCTTGAGTAATTTCTCAAACAGCTGAGCTGGGAAGATCAGGAGTTTGGACTGGGAGGGGGATAAAAGGTGAGCACTACAGCTGCTTCTCACAGAATATCTGCCGCTCTCTGTGCATCCTAAAGAAATAGTGACCATTTCTAAAAGAAGAAACTGACCAAACTTTAGAAAATGAAGGATTTGATGTGAGGATAGTGACAAAGTGCTGGGGAGACAGAGCATCACTACTGACTGGTTCTGTAACCTTGGCCACAGCCCTGAAGGCTTTCTGAGACTCGGTTTCCCCACATGTGATTTGGAGGCAACAGTCTGCCTTGTAGAAGGGGGTGAGTAATAAAGTACATGCACACTTCTCTAGGGTTTCCTTGGTGGCTCAAATGGTAAAAAATCTGCCTGAAATGCAGAAGGCCCAGGTTATATCCTAGGATAGGGAGGATCCCCTGGAGAAGGGAATGGCTACCCACTCCAGAATTCTTGCCTAGACAGTTTCATGGACAGAGAAGCCTACTGGACTACTGTCCTTGGGGTCACAAAGAGCTGGACATGACTAAGAAACTAACATTTTAACTTTTCACTCCTCAGTTCTCATAAGACCTGTCATGGGGTAGATTTTCCATCAGCAGCAGCTAGTACTATTACCAGTTTCTATCAAAACTTTCCTCCCCCCTCCAAAAAAAATCATATAACAATTTAAAAGAATCAAGAACGTGGAGACCAAGTAGAAAAGCATTCCCATGATACTAAGACTGAGATTTACAAGGCCACAAGTAAGCAAACGTGAGTCTCCAAAGTAACTGTAACTCAATTAGATTGCACACATCTCTGTTTGCAAAGGCCAAGTAATAATACGTGCAGTTTTACAAAATCCATATGGGAGAATAAGTCAAGTTTCCATAGAAGGGGCATGTAGACAACCGGAAATAGCTGGCTGTTTAGCTAGCTGCAGATTCCTCTCTGTTGGTTATTTCCAAACAACAAACATGCTCAGGTTTCTTTAATTCAACCCTAGTTGCTTCTCTTCTCACCACTTGGCTTCCTCTTGGTCACAGCTGCTTCTTGCCTGTAGCAGGCTCCACACTCTCCATCATGTGGAAGCTGCTCTCACCTTGGCCACCAGGGATCTCCTTTTTACTTACGGCTGTCCTCACATCCCAACCATTGAGCAACACTCTTGGCTCAAGGACTCAGTGACAAACAAAATCCTAGGAATGACCTTCAACTCTGTCTTCCCTCCCCTTTGAGTGTGGCCAGAACCCGCGAACAGGATGCACTGTCAGCATCATGACATATATACTAGATGATATTACGAGTTGAATTGCATCCCCTGCTCCCTGAAATGCATATGTTGCAGATCTAACCCCCAGTATCTCAGAAAGTGATCTCATTTGGAAAGGGATGTTGCAGATATAAGTAGCTATAATGAGATTTTAAGGGTGAGCCCCAATCCAGGACAACTCGCGTCCTTATAAAAAGGGGAAGTCTGGACACAGGCATGCACACAGGGAGAAAACCATGTGAACATGAGGATGTCAGCTGTAAACCAAGGAGCGAGGCCTGAGGCAGACCCTTCCCTTCTGGCCCGCAGAAGGAATCAACCTGACCAGTACCGTGATTTCAGACCTATGAGACCCTACGCAGAGGACCCATCCAGATCTGCCGTACTTCTGACCTGAGCAACTCTGAGCTAGTAAATGGATGCTGCTTTAAGTCACTAAGCTTACTCATTTGTTACAGCAGCAATAAAAGACTAATTCAGATTCCAACCCTCAGGTCCTTTTCTAACAGAATAATGTGAATTCCAGATTCAAACACTCAAGATTGGTTCCAAATAGGAAAAGGAGTATGTCAAGGCTGTATACTGTCACCCTGCTTATTTAACTTATATGCAGAGTACATCATAAGAAACGCGGACTGGAAGAAACACAAGCTGGAATCAAGATTCCTGGGAGAAATACCAATAACCTCAGATATGCAGATGACACCACCCTTATGGCAGAAAGTGAAGAAGAACTAAAAAGCCTCTTGATGAAAGTGAAACTGGAGAGTGAAAAACTTGGCTGAAAGCTCAACATTCAGAAAACGAAGATCATGGCAGCCGGTCCTATCACTTCATGGGAAATAGATGGGGAAACAGTGGAAACAGTGGCAGACTTTATTTTGGGGGGCTTCAAAATCACTGCAGATGGTGACTGCAGCCAGGAAATTAAAAGACGCTTACTCCTTGGAAGGAAAGCTATGATCAACCCAGATAGCATATTCAAAAGCAGAGACATTACTTTGCCGACTAAGGTCCGTCTAGCCAAGGCTATGGTTTTTCCTGTGGTCACGTATGGATGTGATAGTTGGACTGTGAAGAAGGCTGAGTGCCGAAGAATTGATGCTTTTGAACTGTGGTGTTGGAAAAGACT
>SJYX01002025.1:0-10430 GCA_006410675.1 Oreotragus oreotragus
ACTCATTGGAAAAGACCCTGATGCTGGGAAAGATTGAGGGCAGGAGGAGAAAGGGACGACAGAGGATGAAATGGTTGGATGACATCATCAACTCGATGGACATGTGTTTGGGTGGACTCCAGGAGTTGGTGATGGACAGGGAAGCCTGGTGTGCTGCCATTCATGGGGTCGCAAAGAGTCGGACACAACTGAGCGACTGAACTGAACTGAACTGAACTAATGCATATTTATTGAAGGAGAAGGTGAACTTTCTTATGACACTACTCAGGAAAAAACAGAAGCTCACTCAGTCAGAAAAGAATTATTATTCAACAATCCCTATATTACAACATTTTGCTCTTCCCAAAGAAACAGCTTTGCTGCATGTAATTGTCACTGTAACCAAAAGACAGTGTTCTGACTTCAAAAATCAAAGTGCTGGCCTTAATGATCATTGATGTTAGGCCCTCCTTTCAGAAATGTTCCAAAGAATTCCATGCAGACGTGAATTACAGAATGCTTACCTGCAGAACTGCATCCCTTTCTTCATCAGATAGCCTTTTCATAGATGCTTTCCTGAGGTTTTCCTGGATATAGTTATCGTATTCTTCTTGGGCTTTCTTCACTTCCTCGTTTCGCTTACATATATATTCAGGTGTGACACCATAATCCTTATAAAGATTTTTCAGGAAAAAAAAGAAAAGAAAAAAATCCTGAAAGTTACCTTATATACATGTACATACCAAGCAAAGATTAGGAGCAAAAGAAATGTTACAGACTTAAAGCTTTTGCTCAAAACACTGCAAATTGACAAGTCAGTGATTTTTTTTTTCCTATTGGGAACTAGTAGCTTTTATCTTGGTCTCTTTTGCATAACTTTGTTTTTTTTTTTTTTAAAGATAAATGCTTCTAATGCACTGTAAAAACAGACCCTTAAAACTACTAGGCATATCTGCTTTAAGAAAAAAAAAAATGACTTGGGCCCCTAAGGTTGTTTTTGAAAATACAAAATACAATTTTCGGCTCCTGGGCTGCTTATAAGGACTGACAGTGAAGCAATCAGNTTTTTTTTTTTTTTAAAGATAAATGCTTCTAATGCACTGTAAAAACAGACCCTTAAAACTACTAGGCATATCTGCTTTAAGAAAAAAAAAAATGACTTGGGCCCCTAAGGTTGTTTTTGAAAATACAAAATACAATTTTCGGCTCCTGGGCTGCTTATAAGGACTGACAGTGAAGCAATCAGCTGTGATTCTTTTAAGTTAGTGAATGTGTTGCTACCGCTGTGCAGAGACACAGAACTACTCCCTGTTCATTCTCCAAAAAAACTATTTGAGGATGTACTTGGTGGTAGCTACACTAGTGAATAAGAAAGGCAGTTTCTGTCCTCACAGAATGTGTTTTCTGTGGGGAGAAAAGCTTATCAAAAAGAGATTATAAAGTAATATCTATAAATACAGTAGGAAGAAAGAGAGTCATGAGAGCTAATTGAGATAAAATGTCAGGGAAGATCTCTCTGAGGAAGCAGCTGTTGAGAGATATGAGTCATTGAAACTATGCACAAATATCCTGGTTCTTCTCCTTGGAGGCAATACTTCCCTGCTCCCCCTTCAATTAAGATGTAGCCATGTGACCAGCATTACCACGTGCGAGTGCAAATAACTTCTGTCCTTTTTGAATCTTATAAACTAATGGATGACTTTCCATGTTCTTTTTCTCTCTGGTATGATGATGCTCTTTTTCTCTCTGGTATGCTTTGGGTTGCCGGGTCCTGGAATGAGGATCGGAAGTAGAGCTCCCAGCAACCCTCAAAGGACATGCAGCACAAGGAAGCACTAAAACTTAGTTACCTTTAGTTACTTAAATTTGGGGGTTATTTGTTAGCCACAGCATAACCCAACCTAATCCTGACTGAACAAGGGATAGAAACCTTAGCTATTAATATAAATGTGCTCTGGAAAGTTGCAAAGCACTATACCGATAAACTCTAAGAGCTCAGTACTCTGAGCATTTAGTTATTAGTACTCTGGGTAAATTAGATCAATGGTAACCAGTTCAGTCCACTTCAGGAAACACTGAGGGCAACACCTCTTTTCGGCTCAGTACAATCAGTGAGGTTCATAATGATGATTCTGTGTCATCACAAAAGATTATATTTGGCATATTCTGTTTAAGAAAAAGAACTACCTCACAGATGAGGAAAAGCTGCAGTGATCTGAAATATTCTCATGTGCTGGATCATTGAGAGCTAATGCATACTATTAATAATTGCATATATTATAATATCCACTCATCATTGAATTTTTACTAGGTGCCAGGTATTGTGTCAAGTGCTTAACATATTTTATATCATTTAATCCTCACAATGCTGTGATAAATCTAATAACTTGTTAAAAAAAATCATGGAGTTAAGTAAGTGGCAGAGTTAGAATTTGAAATTCTGCCTTACTATTATCTCTGTATAACTCAGGCCAACATCCATGCTTCACTGTGGTAACACAAATTGCCCTCATGGCACAAATAGGCACACAATACTTTACTTGGAACTAAAACATGAGGTCCGCTCATTTTTAAAAAGTGCCATCACCCTAAAAAGGACCAACTGTCTCACGTAACAATAATAATTTTAAAACTTAACTCTGGTAAGTGGAAAGTAAGTTGAGTTAGTCCTTCCTGAGCTCTGACTGCTTAGCCACCAAGAGTATTACTAGGAGCAGAGAATCTGCATTGCTTGGTAGACAAGCTCAGGTAGACTAATCTAGCATTTTTCTGTCTCTGTGATGGAGACTCAATTTCCTGTTCAAGGCAGAAAATGTATCAAAGTAGGCAGCTTACTGGGGAAGGCAATGGCACCCCACCCCAGTACTCTTGCCTGGAAAATCCGATGGACGGAGTAGCCTGGTGGGCTGCAGTCCATGGGGTCGCTAACAGTCGGACAGACTGAGCGACTTCACTTTCACTTTTCTCTTTCATGCATTGGAGAAGGAAATGGCAACCCACTCCAGTATTCTTGCCTGGAGAATCCCAGGGACGGGGGAGCCTGGTGGGCTGCCGTCTATGGGGTCACACAGAGTCGGACACGACTGAAGTGACTTAGCAGCAGCAACAGCAGGCAGCTTACACAGAATGCAGCCATGAGGAGGGGGGACACACAGCATGATCATCAAAGGAGAAGGGGTGTTTTGTGTGTGTGTGAGAGATGATGGAGAAATGATGGTGGAAATGGTTTTAAAAAGCCAGGAGAAAGAAATTTCTGCTTTTCCACACCCTATGGGACAGGAAGTCTGAGCAGCCTCCAGGGGCCATAGAAGGAGGAAGTATCAAAGAGAAGCTTGAAATCTTCATTGTCATGTGCTGCCAACTCCTAGACTCCTACTGAGGTGTCTTAGCCAACTGAGCATCAGGGGTTTTTCAGGAACTAAGCAGTTTTTCTCTAACAACGGCCTTGAGGCTCCTGTTTTGATTGTAAACAGGCATTAGATTCATCATGGTGGATCACCGGATGAACTTAATGCAAGCCCCTCAACCATCACTATTACAATTTCCTTTTTACTCTTCCTTCTTCCTTTCCTTTCTTTTTTACCACAAGTTATTATTAAGCATAGGCTTCCCCTGTAGTTCAGAGGTAAAGAATCTTCCTACAAGGCTGGAGCCACAGGAGATGTGGGTTCAATCCATGGTTTGGGAAGATCCCCTGAAGGAGGGCATGGCAACCCACTCCAGTGTTCTTGCCTGAAGAATCCCATGGACAGAGAGGAGGCTGGTGGGTTATGGTCCACAAGGTCACAAAGAGTCGGACACTACTGAAGCAACTGAGCACATACACGTTATATTATGTACTGGAGAAAGAAACGGCAACCCACTCCAGTATTCTTCCCTGGAGAATCCCATGGACAGAGGAGCCTGGCAGGCTACAGTCCATGGAGTCACAAAGACTTAGACACGACTGAGTGACTGAGCATGCTCATTATTATGCATTACTATTCTTTAGAATTTTGTACCCCTACTATGTGTGTTTCCAGCATTTTTCTGTTTCATAAACATGCAAAATAAAATAGGTTTCATGTAAGGCACTTTTCATAAGCTTTTTAAGCTTTAAACTTCTACATTTAAATAGCTAAACCCATGCTTCTATAATTTTCAGCAATGAAATCATATGCTTATCTAATAAGCACCTTTTCAGATAGAAATGAAGGTCCCGAAAAGACTAGATTATTGTTCAATACTTTCAAGGTCTGTCTTACCCCAAACCAAACACAAGTGACTATATTCAAACTGAAATAGTACTGTGAATTATTTACCCTACACTGAGAAGATGGACAGTTCTAAAGTTGTTTTCCTCTTCATTTCTCTCATTCTGTTACAAAGATAATGTAAAGTGAAAGAAAGTGAAAGTGAAAGCCACTCAGTCATGTCTGACTCTTTGCGACCCCATGGACTATACTGTCCATGGGATTTCCCAGGCAAGAATACCGGAGTGAGTTGCCTTGCCCTCCTCCAGGGGATCTTCCTAACCCAGGGATCAAATCCAGGTCTCCCACATTGTGGGCAGATTCTTTACCATCTGGGCCACCACGGAAGTCCAAGATAATGTAAACTAATAACTAAATCCTAGAATCCTCTGAAAGGTTATTCTCTCCAGATTTACAATAATGACTGTGCTTCTAGCGGCAATTCCACCTCACCAAAAATGAGTATCTTTCAGAGAATGCTTGTTATAATTCTTAAGTATACTAATAATTGAAATTAAGGAAAACAACTATAGTTTTCCTTTACTAAACTACATGTCGTTCATTCCAAATTCTCGGTACTTTCACCATACTAAATTTGGACCAAACGCAGACTTCAGGGGAATGAGAACTGACAATCTAGACAATTTGTTCAGTGAGAGCACTGTTTTTTTATTGAAGTAAAGGTGATTTACAATAGTATATCAGTTTTAGGTATACCACATAGTGGTTCAAAATTTTCATAGATTATAGATTATACACACCATTTAAAGCTGTTAAAAATGTTGGCTATATTTCCCTTGTAGCTTACTTGTTTAATATATCCTAGTAGCTTATTTATTTTATCCATACTAATTTGTACCTCTTAATCCCCTCTACTTTTCCACTCCTCACTGGTAACCATTAGTTTGTCAGAAAGCACCATTAGTAATAATAGAATCCTTATGAATAATTTGAATATCAGGTCTTTTTAAAAATTACAGTACTCAATTATATAACACTTTATTACTTGAAAATTTTCCCCATTCTGGTTTTAGCACTGGAAGCCCTGCATGCTGGGGAAAACTTAGTCCCAGACAATTGGACAGCTGGTCAGCCTATGAAAGATCTTCTCTTTTGGAAGCTAAGATGAACTATTGCAGTAATAGGAGAAAAAGGTGAAATTACTGAACCATAACTTTGAAGAGGTTTTTAATGTGAAGAAGCATTATCATCTTGAAATACTGCTAATACTTTAAATTATAGGCAGCACTATGTGAAATACTGAGTCTGGGTCTCTGTAGACAAAATCAGTAAAGTATATACATGAAATTGCCATCTTAATTGATAGGGATATGTGACAAGTAAAGATAGAAATAAATGATAATTATCTTATAAATAACCAAGTTTAGTGAATTTGTTCATTGTTTTTTGTGTACATTAGCTGTCAGCTTGCTAAAAGCTAACTCTTAAGAGCTAACTAGCTAGTTGAGTGATAGATCAATCTATGCCAAATCTTCACCTTGAATTTTTAAAAATATTTCTATTTTCTTTCTCTATCATTTTTATAATTTTTTATTAGAAGGTAATTGCTTTATAATACTGTGCTGATATCCACAATACTACTTAGTTGAAAAACAAATTTTTATTGGAGTATAGTTGCTTTGCAATGTTGTGTTAGTTTCAGTCGTACAGCAAAGGGAATCAGCTATATGTTTACATATATCCCCTCTTTTGGGGATTTCCTTCCCATTAGGTCACCATAGAGCATCAAGTAAAGTTCTCTGTGCTATACAGTAGGTTCTCATTAGTTATCTATTTTATACATATCAGATTTTATTAATATATCATAAGGCTACCTTTTTATTGATGTACTTTGGAACCAGCCCTGAAGTTTCAAGGTCATGCTTGTCTCCAGTTCTTTTGTCAACATAAGTTGGTTTAGGCTTTTTAGCCACTCCCATAATGACATCAGCCGCATTTGTATTTATAAAATTTTTTTCACTCTGTATTCCCATGACTGGATGGTCAGTCCTCAATGGCACAGGTGGCTTTCTGCGGTCATTCCATTCAAACTTTTTTTCTGTTAGACATAACATTTCC
Source organism: Oreotragus oreotragus (assembly GCA_006410675.1). Classification (NCBI taxonomy): domain Eukaryota; kingdom Metazoa; phylum Chordata; class Mammalia; order Artiodactyla; family Bovidae; genus Oreotragus; species Oreotragus oreotragus. The sequence goes on from SJYX01002025.1 coordinate 6,291, forward strand.
ATTGTTAATGTTAAACCATAAACATGTCTGCTGCTGCTGCTGCTAAGTCACTTCAGTCGTGTCCGACTCTGTGTGACCCCATAGACGGCAGCCCACCAGGCTCCCCCGTCCCTGGGATTCTCCAGGCAAGAATACTGGAGTGGGTTGCCATTTCCTTCTCCAATGCATGAAAGAGAAAAGTGAAAGTGAAGTCGCTCAGTCTGTCCGACTGTTAGCGACCCCATGGACTGCAGCCCACCAGGCTACTCCGTCCATCGGATTTTCCAGGCAAGAGTACTGGGGTGGGGTGCCATTGTCTACTCAGTACTATTTATAACATCCAGATATTTTACCATTAGTATATAATATATTCAAATATTTAAGGTAAAAATCAATAATCATAAATGCAAAATATTAAATGTGAAATAATCAATATGTTGAAGAATATAAAAATCTAAGGGAAGAAAATAAACCCCCTAAATCATATGTGAACTAATACATTTTTATTAGCTATTATGAAAATATTTTCTTATAAAGATTTCAACAAATATTCAGTTTGCCCATTGAAAAAGTTCAAAGAAACATGAAAACATTTTTCTGAGTAGTTTCAATATTATGAATAATCATTTTCAGAGGAAAATTACTATAAAATCACAAAGTAAAGAAATCAAATTTGATGTATTGAAAGTCCAAGAATCTGTGAAATTTTTTGCAGATTATCATTACAATGATTATCATTGATTATTATTACAAGGCATAAAAATCATGTAATAGCTGTGCATCCAACATACAGCTTAAGAAATAAAGATTACCAATACTGTTGAGGTTTCCTATTCACTCCTTGCTGATTACATTTCACTTCCTTAAATAACTACTATCCAGAGTTTACCATATTTCTCTATTCCACATGCTCTTAATTAGCAGCAGACGAAACCGGCTGTTCCTACACAGTCTCTTTGGCTTGACCATTCTGACTCACCTGTTTTGATATAGCCACATAGAAGTGGTTTATCAAAAAGCTAAAATGTAAAATAATTACATTTTATTTCCCAGAACCAAAGGCAACAACTATCTTGACAAAACCTTACTCAAATCTTAACCCCACACACAACTACTAGGTACTTTGTCTTTATTCATTTCTGTACTGTTTGAACTTTTAAATCATTTTATATAACTTTTATCATAAGAAAAAAACAATATTTTATTATTCAAAGTCTATGAAATGGATTGATCTCTTGTTACAGGCTGAATTGTGTCCTGACCCTCATATTCATATGTTGAAGCCCTAAACCCCAGCACCTCAGAATGGTACTGTAGTTGGACATAGTTTTCAAGAGGGACTTAAGTTAAAATGAAGTCATTAGGGTGAGCCCTATTTAAATACGAATGATCTCCTTATAAAAGGAGGAAATTTGGACACAAACACAGAAGGAAGACCATGTGAAGACACAGGGAGAAGACAGCTATCTATAAGCCAAGAGGAGAGGTCTCAGAAGAAATGAACCCTGGAAATATCCTGATGGTGTTTTTGTTTGTTTGTTTTTGGGCTGCACCTTGAAGAATGTGGGATTTGTTTCTCTGACCAGAGATTGAACCCATAATCCCTGCAATGGAAGCACAGAGTCCTAACCTCTGGACTCTCACATAATTCCAGGAGACACCCTGATCTTGGATGCTAGCTCTCAGAATTGTGACAAAATAAATTTCTACTTAAGCTACTCCATGGGGCTTTCCAAGTGGCACTAGTGGTAAAGAATCCACCTGCTAATGCCAGAGACAGTAAGAGACACAGGTTAGATCTGGGTTGGGAAGATGCCCTGGAGAAGGAAATGGCAGCCCACTCCAGTATTCTTGCCTGGAGAGTCCCATGCACAGAGGCACCTGGAGGGCTACAGTTCATAGGGTCTCAGAGTTGGACATGACTAAAGCAACTTAGCACGCACATACTTGTTAGGGTAGCAGCCCTAGGAAACCAATACACCCCTGATAATTCTATACCCCCTGACAAACATTATAAAGGAAGTTTTCAATATTCAATTAGTCATTAATTCATGCAATATGTTTTTGATGAATACTTACTATGTTCCCAGGAAGTGCTCTAGAACTGTGGGTACAGCAGTGAATGAAAGAGACAAAGTCCCCTTTCTCATGGAGTTCACATGACAGTGGGGGATGAAAAAAATGTAATATGTAGACTATGATGTATATATTTGGTTGAACAATATGAAAAATTGTTTCTTGTTCTTGACCTACAAAAATAGTTATCTTCTTCCTATTTAACATACTACTGAGATGTTGTAAACATTGTCAGAAATTGAATTGTGGAGTTCTTACAAAGCCTGGAGCAGAGAATAAACGTGTTACAACCCAAATATTTCCCATCCACTAAACATACCCAAGTAAGGGTGGTATAACCAGTTTGCCTAAAAACCAGAGGCTTTTTTAAAAAAAATTAATTTATTTGTTTTAATTAGAGGCTAATTACTTTACAATATTGTAGTGGGTCTGCCATACATTGACATGAATCAGCCATGGGTGTACATGTGTTCCCCATCCTGAACTCCCCTCCCACCTCCCTCCCCATCCCATCCCTCAGGGTCATCCCAGTGCACCAGCCCTGAGCATCCTGTCTCATGCATTGAACCTGGACTGGCAATCTTTTTCACATATGGTAATATACATGTTTCAATGCTATTCTCTCAAATCATCCCACTCTTGCTTTCACCCACAGAGTCCAAAAATCTGTTCTTTACATCTGTGTGTCTTTTGCTGTCTCACATATAGGGTCATTGTTATCATCTTTCTAAATTTCATATATATGTGTTAATATACTGTATTGGTGTTTTTCTTTCTGACTTACTTCACTCTGTATAATAGGCTCTAGTTTCATCCACTTCATTAGAACTGATTCAAATACATTCTTTTTAATAGCTGAGTAATAGTCCACTGTGTATATGCAGCACAACTTTCTTACCCCTTCATCTGCTTATGGACATCTAGGTTGCTTCCATCTCCTGGCTATTGTAAACAGTGCTGTGATGAACACTGGGGTACACATGTCTCTTTCAATTCAAAACCAGAAGCTTTTATAAGTTCACATGAGAAATATTTAGAAGCCAAATTTAATTATGAGCTGAAAGTGCATGCAGATGACTTCCTTAACTATAGCTTTAGAAATGCATTTAAGAGGCAAAAGTGAATTCTCAAGAAAATAAAGCAACAGTTTAGGAAGACTGATCACTCATTCCTAGTTGAGTAAGTAAATTATAAATCTTGCTTTGTGGTTGAGCGCTCCATGAAGCCTAAAGCCTACCCCCATCTTACTGTATGGTGTACCTACCTAAGCATCATCTCGTCTATCAACCCGAGAGTGGAGGATGGCAATGGGGCTCTGCTTAGTCGCTCAGGCATGTCTGACTCTTTGCAGACAATGGGGGAGGTTTGGAAAAAGGGGTGAGGGTGTCTAGTCACAAATTATTCCCCCTGATACCTATATTCTTTACGACCACAATTAACTGCCAAATCTGAAAGCCAAATGATTTGGTTTCTTTCTAGGCTCCCCTGGTAGCTCAGCTGGGAAAGAATCCACCTACAATGCAGGAGACCCCGGTTTGAATCCTGGGTCAGGAAGAGCTGCTGGAGAATGGATAGGCTACCCACTCCAGTATTCTTGGGCTCACCTGGTGGCTCAACTGGTAAAGAATTCGTCTGCAGTGTGGGAGATTCAATCCCTGGGGTGGGAAGATCTATAGAGAAGGGAATGGCTATTCACTCCAGTTTTCTGGCCTGGAGAGTTCCAGGGACTGTATAGTCCATGGGGTGGTAAAGAGTCAGACACGACTGAGTGACTTTGACTTTACCTTTTCACTTTTCAGTTCGATTCAGTCGCTCAGTCGTGTCCGACTCTTTGCGACCCCATGAATCGTAGCACGCGAGGCCTCCCTGTCCATCACCAACTCGCAGACTGCACTCAAACTCATGTCCATCGAGTCAGTGATGCCATCCAGCTATCTCATCCTCTATCGTCCCCTTCTCCTCCTGCCCCCAATCCCTCCCAGCATCAGAGTCTTTTCTAAGAGTCAACTCTTCGCATGAGGTGGCCAAAGTACTAGAGTTTCAGCTTTACCATCATTCCTTCCAAAGAAATCCCAACACTGATCT
>SJYX01002025.1:21343-59062 GCA_006410675.1 Oreotragus oreotragus
GGAAAAGACTCTGATGCTGGGAGGGATTGAGGGCAGGAGGAGATGGGGACGACCAAGGATGAGATGGCTGGATGGCATCACTGACTTGATGGACGTTGAGTCTGAGTGAACTCCGAGAGATGGTAATGAACAGGGAGGCCTGGCGTGCTGCGATTCATGGGGTCACAAAGAGTTGGACATGACTGAGCGACTGAACTGAACTGAGAGTTTTCTGACACTTGTTTTATGGCACAAAGCACAGTCTATCTTGGTAAATGTTCTGTATACACTGGAAAAGGAAGTGTACACTGCCGCTGTTGGCTGGACTATTCTATAACTGACAGGACAAACAGGTTGGATACTATTTTCAAGGGTTCTAATAATCATTGAAAGAGAGATGTTGAAATCTCTGATTACAATTGTGGATTTATTTCTTCTTTTAATTCTGTCAGCTTTTGCTTCATGTATTTTGAAGCTCTATTAGTAGGTGCACAGCCTTTAGAATTAGCATACCTTCTTGAAAAACCGATCACTTCATTATTAGAAAGTAATACTCTTTAGCCCTCTTAAAACTCTATAGTCTAAAATCTACTCTGATATTTATATAACCAATCCAGTATTCCTTTAATTTATGATAACACAGTATTTGTCTATTCTTTGACTTTTTTCTTGTGTCTTTATTTTTTAAGGAGGTTTTCTTATAGAGAACATAGAATTTTTATCCTAACAGTTTTGTAATTGTTTGGACTATTGACATTTAATGTGATTTTTCAAAATGTGTATTTAAAATTTCCATCTTGCTATTGTTTTCTACATATCCCATTGCTGGTTGTTCCTTATTTTGTGCTGTCTTTTGTTTTTATTTTGTAGAAGTTCTAAGGTTTACAATATATATGTTTACCTCATCACAGTCTACCTTCAAGTATTATTATACTATAGGATATAAGAACCTTACAAAAGCATACTTGCTTCTACCCCTCCCCTATCTTTATCCTAGGGTTCAACTATGAGTGTTATAAAAACTGTAATTCATTGTGGTTATTTTCCCCTTAAAAAGCTAAGTATATTGTAAAATTTAAAAAGAAGAAAAAAAAACCCTAACATTTACCCATCTGTGTACGTATGTGTATGCTCAGTTGGGTCCGACTCTTTGTGACCCTATGGGCTGTAGCCCACCAGGCTCCTCTGTCCATGGTATTCTCCAGGCAAGAATACTGGAGTGGGTTGCCATTTCCTCNGAAGAAAAAAAAACCCTAACATTTACCCATCTGTGTACGTATGTGTATGCTCAGTTGGGTCCGACTCTTTGTGACCCTATGGGCTGTAGCCCACCAGGCTCCTCTGTCCATGGTATTCTCCAGGCAAGAATACTGGAGTGGGTTGCCATTTCCTCCTACAGGGGATTTTCCTGACCCAGGGATCAAATTCTTGTCTCCTGCAACACCTGCACTGGCAGGTGGGTTCTTTTACCATTGAGCCACCTGGGAAGCCATATTTACCATTTTATGTAATCTTTATGTCATTGTGTAAATCTAAATTTCCAGCTCATACCACTTTCTTGTGCATTATAGACTTTTAAAACTTCTGGCTTCCTGTGTTTTCTGATGAAATATTTCCTTCTTCCTCTATATACAATGTTTCTTTTTTCCTTGGCTATTTTTAGTATTTTTCTCTTTATTACTGGTTTTAGGAAATTTTATGTTAATTGTCCTTGGAATGGTTTCTCTCTTCTCTTCTTACTCCTCCTACTTTTCCTTCTTGGGGTTCATAATGATTCTTTGATTTGTGGATTTAAAGATCTCATCAATTTTATAAAAATTTTGACCACTATTCAAATATTTCTTCTCTGTCTACTCTCCTTCTGGGATCCTAATTAGACTTGTGTTAGGTTGCTTGATGTGGTCAACAGCTCACTGATTCTGTTTTCCTTTTCAGTTTTTATCCCTCTGATTTTCATTTTGTGTTATTAGTATGTTTTTAAATCCAAAAATATTTTATTCAGTGTCTTGGCTATTATCCTCATTCAGTATACTATTTTCATAGACATAGTATTATTTATGTATTCAACATAGATTTTTTTTAATCCTTCTATGTCTTGCTCATGTTTTCTCATCTGCATTTGGAACACATGAAAATATTTTAAATAGTGCTTTTAATGTTCTTGTCTACTAATTCTCTCACTGATATCGTTTGTCTGTTTGTACTGACTGATTTTTCTCTTGGTTATATACATTATATTTCTGGGACTAGAAACTTTTAGTCCAGTTCTAAGTTGGTCCTACTTCTGAGTACACCACTCAATCCCCTGTATCTTATGAGATTCATTCTGGTTGGTGGGAACATAAACTTTATCTGGCTCTGCTGCTTTCTATTGGTTATTTCTCTGGCCTTGGTAGTTTCATCATACATGTGGACTGTCAACCAAAGACATCAGGAAAATCCTCACGTATACTTCCATAATTTTCTATCTATGCAGTTCTCTCCTCTACAGTACTATGTGCTATGAACTGTACATGGTTTGACCCCCTCAAATTCTAAATCCTGTCACTTTAACTCAGTGAAACTGCTGAATTTTGTTTTAATTTCTCTTTCCTGAACTTTTGTCTGGAGATTTTCTCCAGGGAGAATATTGGGACAATTGTGGGCCTTGTTTCCCTTCACTTAGGGATGACCGTTCTGTGCTGCCTATTGTTCAGTGTCTAAAAAACCATTGTTTTACATATATTTTCCTGGTGTTTTAGTTACTTAAGGTGAGAGGGTAAATTCCATTCTTGACTGGAAGCAGAAATTCAGCTACACCACTTTCAGTAACTTGTATTCTCATCTTAATGTAGTTAAGTTTGTGTGGAGAAACATTAAATTTTTTCTTGCTTTTAGAAGACTTTCCTCAATCTTGAACTCAATGGCTAGGAATTAATTACAGTCCAAAATGAATGAGCACATTAGATACCTTCAAGAAATAATGTTCAATCCAAATCTGTGCCTTCAAATTCCCATGGAAACTGGAATTAGCATATATGATCTCTTGACTAATCACCTTTTTTGAGGTAAAAAGGAGTGTGTATACTCACCTTTTTAAATATTGCATCTTGTGATTCATTCCACTATTTTGTATGTGAACTGAAACCTTACCATGTCATAGAAAACAAGATATTTTAGATACCTTCAAGAAATAATGTTCAATCCAAATCTGTGCCTTCAAATTCCCATGGAAACTGGAATTAGCATATATGATCTCTTGACTAATCACCTTTTTTGAGGTAAAAAGGAGTGTGTATACTCACCTTTTTAAATATTGCATCTTGTGATTCATTCCACTATTTTGTATGTGAACTGAAACCTTACCATGTCATAGAAAACAAGATATTTTATTCTATATGAATAACTTTATTTTTCCAAATTATGAAATTTTTAAATGAAATTAATATAATGGTATATGTCAATTATATCTCAATAACACAAGAATAAAGATCTATTAATAGGTTCCCTTAATCTCAATTTTCCAAAAAAAAATTTGTATCTCTATGTATGTAATGGTAACTTGATTTTAACTTGATAATGTGATTTCTTTCCATAATTAATATATGTAAAGCTTACACTTTTTTTTTGAATGAAAGGTTTTTTCAATGCTATAGTGCTTTACAATTTTCAAATCATGCGAGTTTCACCCACATTTCATATAATTCCATAACAACCCTTTTGCCTCACCCTTGTATTCCCCTTCTACCTCCCCCCCACCCACCACTGGTAACCACTAGTTTGTTCTTTTTATCTGTGAATCTGCTTCTTGTTTTCACTAGTTTGTTTTATTTTTTAGACTCTACATTTAAGTGACGTCACAGTATTTGTCTTTCTCTGACTTAAGAATAATGCTCTCCAAATCCATACATGTTGCTGCAAATGGCAAAATTCCATGCTTTTTTATAACTGAGTAGCAATCCATTGCACGTATGTGTGTATATACATATACACATATCTTCTTTATCCATTCAGCTATTGATGAACACTGAGCTTGTTTCTATTACACTTTGAATAGTTGCATTTTATTCCATTTTCTAGATGGTTTTATTGTAAAGATCTAGGGGTGACTCAGACAACTGGTCCCACTTTTTAGTTTTTATTAGATGTGGGCTACAGATTTTTCTAAAACTAAAGTTGTCATATTCAATAAACATACCATACTTATAGTTTCTTGCCAACGGTCATGATATATTTAGTCATATTAAGTCTTTAGATAAACATTTCCATGGCAATTTATTTGAAATAGACCAAAAGTTGGTACAATCTGATGATGTTTCATTGTTTTTTTTTTTTTTCTCTCCTACTCGACTAGATGAACATCTGGTTAACTACTGCTATATGCTTGTTTTGTTTTAAAATTTCAGGCAATATTATTACAGCACTTCTTAATCGTGTAGAACTTTAGACTGTTCATAGCTCACAGTTCAACTGGAAGAGGGTGTCCTTTATCCCACTTTGATTTCTTATATCCATTTTCTAAATTCTCATTTAGCATCTGCATCTCTCATTAGGGTTTTCAACGATGTATGGTTTTATTGTTAACCAACACTTTAATGTTTATCTTTCAGTTCCCCAAGGAGACTGGAATCTCTGAGGTATGCGAGATCAGGTACCATCAACTGTGGTTTCCCCAAGGAATCTGCCTCTTTGTGAAAGCTGAACAATCATCTTCAAGACTTGCAAAGAGCTGCAGTGAACTTTCTTGAAACTGGGTATATAACTCAGTGATGCAAAGACTCATAGCTTAATATATTTCTTAGCAAGAATTCGTACTACTTTTAAGGGGATTGGGTAAGGGTAATTGTATTACTGTGAGGGCAATTTGTGTTACAGTGGAGGGAGAGAATTAGTTAAAAGTTTTATTATGCTCTGTTTTTTATAAATTAGTGTCTTGCAAGCACATCTTGTCAAATTAAAAACTCCTCTTGATTGTTGCTGGAAGTGTAGGCTGACTTTACCCTAACACAAAGAGTTCTTTGGCATCACATCTGGATGCCTTCTATTCTTTTCACCATAAGTTAGTTTTTCCTACTTATTTCTTCAGAGTAAACCAAGGAGTTTGAGCTGTCACTGCAACATTACCCAAGGGTGATAGTATACATTTGCCAACTAAATATTTTCCTTATAAAATTTCTTGAAAAAGCCACCTAGACACAGTAAAGCTTTTTAAATTTACCAATAAACAAAACACATATTTAATAAACTATCTTAGCATTCAAATTCAGGATTCTATGAAAAATATAATCTGCCAGTGGGTTACAGAGGAGCTTTGAGGAGCCTTTATCTTGTACAATATATAGGAATTTTCAATTAAAACTCCTTTCAGCAATAGCTAATTTGAACATTTCTCATAAACTCTGAAGCTGTACCAAATCATACTTTGAATTCCTATTTCCAATCTCTACTAGATTTTGAGAAGTTAATGGAAAACAAAATAGGTATTGGGCTGGTTAAAAAAAGATACTCAGGCTTAAAAATGAAGGATCTGTCTAATTGTTGAAGATGTTAGGCACTCCAAGTAATTACTAAAAAAGAAAATTGACAAGATCTGAAAGACCTTAAAGATTATCCAGTTCATGTAATTTGTTTTACAGATCAGAAAACAAATTTTAATAATGTATTTGAGATCACAAACCCAGTCAGTTTCAGAGCCTAATTTTTTGTTTTTAGCCCAGTGCGCTTTCAATGTAGTTTTGACTTGGAACAAGAAAAACGAGAAAGGTAAAGCTGCAAAATCCTAGAAGGAATGAGATTTTCCCTATTCTTTACCTTCTTTTGTCCCCAAAGATTTAAGTAACTGCTAAGTCCCAGGTGAGTAACTGACACGTTTACTGTGTGGTACCTTTTTGAAAATTTGGGGAACTAAAGGGGTCCTAACACCTATATAAAAATCTTAACTCTATCACATATTTTTGGGTCTCTGTCAATCCATTCTTCTTCAAAAGAAGACCTTAGGCACTATCTTGTGCATTTGTTTCATCAATCAAAAAAAAAAAAAAAAACAGAGAGAGTGAGGCCCAGAAACAAATAGAAATTTATATTTGACAATACTCTTGGGGGAAAATGGGTGTTATCTTCCTTTAGAGAAAGCAGTGGTGTAGTCAGAAACAAAACAGTGAATTCCTGAAACAAGATATCAAGTATCCTAACGCAGTATAATAAAATTGTGACTTCTCTTTTTTCAACACTAAGATATTTCAGGCTACGTTGCATACCACATCATACATGTACAATTAAATTACAAACAATTACACACGTATGAACAAGAGGCTGCCATGAGAAAATGGCCCTCTCACAGCACTGGACCACTCTCTCTCTGAATTATGAGAAGCTAAATACTTCTATTTCGCAACTTCTTTAAGAAGCTGTCACCCAAGACTACTTCACTGAGATAAAAATAATGTAATCTCGTTTTGAAAGTCATACGATGCTTACTTAATCCTGAAATGGAACAATTCTTCTCCATTCTTGTTTCAAGTGATAATCGTTGCTTACCCACATACCTAGGAGGCTGTGGAGGCTCCTTCCAGTCACTGGGTATGAGGTTATAAATGCTCTCAGAAGGGCCCGTTGGATCCATGGCCACCATATGAGTCCTGAAAACTACTTAGCTTTTTTCTCACTATAGCAATATCTCCATCCCTTTCTTCACAGCTTGTCCTTTCCTCTCCTACCCTCTTGCCTTCTCAAGGAACGAACCTTTCTTTCACGCAGTTCCCCCGCGACCTCTTCTTCGAGTCCTCTCTTGGCAAGAAAGTAAAACACCCCTTCTACGACTCTGGGCTCGCTTAGCGTTGTTGACGGCACGACTGCCGTGGAAACAGTAACTAGGCAACGAGGAAGGTGGCGTCGCAATCTAGTTTTCCAAATTTTCCTTTGGCAACGGCTCCTTTTCTGTCAGAGAAGCTCAACGTGAAAACCAGTTTATATGTACCTTTGGNTGTTTCCAGAATATTTGTATGTATATGCCACTTTGCCCTTTTCCTTTCCACTTTGAGTATTTCATGTTTTTGGTTATTTTTGCTTAGCTTGTGTAGAGAATAATTCTGTTCTCTATATGTGCTAAAATTTGAACCGAGGACTTGAATAGCCAAATGGACAGTCCTTGGCCAAAGTTTATAACATTTCTGATTAGAAGGACTCTTTATGTTTAATCAGTTCCTGAAAGAGTCAATAAGGGCAAAGCTTGATTTCTCTAAGTAGTAAAGTACCCACTGGCCTCAGCTAGTCTTGACTTTCTGTTGTTACTGAATACAGTAATTTCACTGATGTCAGTATATTTATTATGGCTTTAAAAATACTGAACAGAATTTAAAGTCTCACTGTAGTGTATTTAGTATACAGTCTTAGGGAAGTTGTGAAATCATTTGGAAAGGAACTTTTTTCCCCTTTAGGTATTGGTCTGTAATTCTTGGCTTCTGAAAGCATGTTTACAAAGAATACAGTCCTGATTTTCATAATTCACTGAAAACGGCAGTTCTGTTCAAGGAAATGCATATGTTCAGTATGTCCACAGAGAATTAGTGTTGGTGTGCCATCAGAGGTAGTGAACCTTTTCTGTAAACGGCTAGATAATAAATATTTTAGGGCTTGGCAGGCCAGATGTATTCTTTTGAAACTACTTAAGCACCACCATTATAGTTGCAAAACAACCAAAGACAATACTTAAGAAATGGGGAAAAAAAAATGAATGAGCAAAGTTTTTTCCCATGAAACATAATTTACAAAAACAGGGGTGAGCTACATTTGGCCTGGGGGTTATAGTTTGCATAGATACCTTATATGAATGGTTGTACATACAAATTAGTTTGTTTTTTTTTTTTTTACTAAGGTTTATTTCAGTCTACTTAGATGAATAAAATGGTCAGAGGTGGTAGTAGAAATAGGACAACTGGGAGGAAAATAAACCCTTTCTAAAGACATAGTCTTCACAATGTTTTTCTAAGTTATTGAATTACAAAGAATACTTAATAATTTGAATTAGATATTCAAGACCTTTAAGAGAATATTTAATAGCAAAAGACTAACAACAGAAAAGGCTTAATTGGCTTTGATTCTAAGATAAAGGCAAAGATGAGTAATGAATTTGAAAAATGCTTTGATTGTAATATCCCTGTGACCACCACGTGGCACTGAAGTGTGGGCCCTCAGTCAGCTAATTAACTGGAGGGCTTGTTTAGAGGATTTATACATATTAAAAGCAAACCTTCTAACCTTGTGCTGGTTAGTTTATATCCCAGTATATTTGCATTTTTTCTTATTACTTATGGGAAAACAACATTGCTGTAAAACTGCAACAATTTTTAAGAATAATTTAAAACCTTAGAATATCTTTTTTCATAAAATAGTGGACTGGATTTAGTCATTCTTAGAAATTTAAATAGAGATTGTATTAAAACAGGATGACAGGATGACAAATATAATCATTGAACAAATATTTTCAAAAGTTCATTGAACTGTATCCAATTCTCATCGTGAAAGCAAATATTTTAAATGGGTGACAAATACTAAATTATTTTCACTAAACAGATTTTGAAAGTTTACCAGAAGTATTGAAAACTAGGTAATTTTATAATGGAATTTTCTGGACTATTTTGGAAGTAAAAATTGATGCACTTATAATTTCGATTATTAATCATCAAGGATAAGCATAGGAAAATATCACTGTCAATACTTTGGTAAAAGGTAATATGTATTTCTGGTTTAAAAATGTAACTTTGTTAGCGTTCTTAGAAAATAATTTTAAAATGTGTTAAAAGTCGTTTCTGTACTTTGTTTCCCTGGAAGTCTATATTCAGTTTTGATCAGCTTGCCATAGTAAATTGTTAAAGTTCATACCTCGAGGTCACACAGTATTTAATATGGACGTGTGGTCATTCTGTTTCTGTTTCTTAAAGTTCTTGTTGTGATACTGACACATCACTACCTTTTCATTTGTCTCTGACAAGGTTTTTTATGTCTAAGAAGTATCTACTGGAACTAGTGGATCCAAAAACTACACTATAAGCGACCAGCAAGAAAACCTGTTTAAAAATTATTAATGTGTAATGAAGTGGTATACACCTTCCATCCCCTGAGGAATTAGAGAGTTTACTAAAATGCTTTTGTGTAGAACTTGGCTCTACACCAGTTATTTGCAACCATCAATGATTCAGTAAAACCTGAGTACTTTAAGGTCAAGAGATTTGGTCTCTAAGTACTGGTTTTGTTTCTTGACTCTTATGTGATTGACTCCCATTTTAATTTGAAATAGTTCTGTTCTTTGGCTGAAGAAAAATTGCCTATTCATGACCCCCTTTACTGAAAAACATTAAAAAATAAGTAAATGAAAAACACCTTATAATATGGCTTTGAATCATAAAGGAACATGATTTGCAGTCAGTCCTCACTTTTCACAAGCTCTCTATTTGTGAATTCTACTTGCTAAAATTTATTTATAACCCCAAATTAATGCTTACAACACTTCTGCAGTCACTCATGGCCACATGCACAGTGGTGAAAAATTTCAGTCATGAGATATGCATGTTTCAAGTTGGGGTCAAGTAAGGTGATGCTCTGCCTTCTTGTTTCAGCTCCTTCTATAAACAAGGGTCTTTTTTGAATTCTATTTAAGGGCCACATTTTTTGCATTTTTGTGCTTCTGGAAGCTAGTTTTGTTTAAAATGGCCCCCAAGCAGAGGGCTGAAGTGCTGCCTTGTGTTCCTAAGGCAGTGAGGCCACCATGTGCCTTACAGAGAAAATGTGTGCGTTAGATAAGTTTCCTTCAGGCATGTGTTAAAGTCTGAGTTCAGCGGTAATGAATCATTATGTATGTATTAAATAAGATGTATTAAGATGTCTTTAAGCAGAAACACACATAAAACATTATGTATTGATCAGTTGACAAAAATATTGTAACCGGAGGCTCACAAGAACCTAGGAACAGTGTGTTTCCCCCAGAAGCAGTGGTTCAGTGTTCACTAATTCGTATTCATGGTGACTTCATAGACTTAACTACCATGAATAATGAGAACTGACTCTATTACCTCTTAAGTAAAAATTCAGTTTCCAGATAAAAATTATATGCCATGGGCAGTATTCCATCTTCTCTTGCTGTTTGGTTGGCCTACAGGGGATGTTGAAACCCTAAAATTAGTTTGTGGCTAAATGTTACAAAACAAAATTTAGTATGTAACTTCTTTAATTTTCTTTAAAATGATAATATTTGTTACATATTAGAGCACTTTATAAGCTAGTGTCAGGAAGATTTTTATGGTGAAATAATGTTGATACTGAATTGATAAATTGAACTGTCACAATTTTCTACTTTGAATTCGTATAAAACAAAGGAAGAATAAGGTTACAAAGGATAAGGTGAAGTTAACATGCGTTAATGCTTGTGTTAGTCTTTTGCTTTTAATGGAGTCGGTGTTAAGCATTGTAGCAACCAACCTAAAATGGAAAAGATCAGATAAAAAGCTTAGTGTCTATAAAAACAAACCAGCTACTCAGGTAATACACAATTATTACCAAAACAGATAGCAGAAATTTCTGCATTGGGAACTAAAAAAGATGATACTCTGTGATATTATAAGTAAAAGCTATCTGAATAGGAGGTTAAGCAGGCTACTTAATATAGTGTCCTCAAAATAATTAGTGTTAAAGAATAGGACCAGAATAAAAGTAGTTCAATAAAAGAAATTGCTGATGGGGTTCAAGTATACAGTTCTCTGACCCTTTGTTACTTCAGGGAAAAGATTAACCTGAGCCCACCATGGATGAGTGCCCCTTGTTTTCTCTGAAGGTTTGTAAACAAGGGCTTCCCTGGTGGCTCAGATGGTAAAGAATCTGCCTCCAGTGCAGGAGACCTGGGTTCAGTCCCTGGGTCAGGAAATTCCCCTGGAGAAGGGCACGGCTACCCACTCCAATATTCTTCCCTGAAGAATCCCATGGACAGAGGAGCCTGGCGGGCTACAGTCCATAGAGTTGCAAAAAGCCAGACACAACTGAGGGACTAACACATACTGACACTAGCCCCTTGTTTTCTCTGAAGGGTTATAAACAAACCAAACTATGGGAAAAAAAGCCTAGTTTTGTGTCTAGATATTCTGATTCAATTTATATGTTTTTAGTCTTTTATCACTGAGTGACAGTGGTTAATATTATATAAATGAATATTCTTATGTGCCTATCACCATGCTGTATGCTTTGAATTTATTATAAATCATTTCAATAGCCAAGAGGTACCCATGTGTGGCAGACACTTTATTTGCACTTTTTACAGTTGATATCCAAATCATGATTCAGATGGATAAACAACCTAAAAGTAATTCAGATACTTATTTCATACTTTTCAGTCCACTGATTTCTTTCCATCTGATCACTGAATGTACAGTTAAATCATTAAAATTTTAAGTGTCATTGTGTAAACTTACATTTATCATTTTGTTATAATGTCTTGTATATTGCATGATGGCAGAAATTCAGTACTGTTTAGTAAAATCTTATCATAAGATACACATATTGGAAAACAGTATCTTAATCTTTCAATAATAGCTTTAGGGAACCATGGTCAGTTTATTTTTCTGTACTTAAAAAATTCCAATTGGAAATTTTAACAATAGACTATATGTGGAATTTTATGATACGGTATACAGTTATGAGTAACTTCAAATTTTTTCCATTATAGACTCCACTTTTTGCAAAGACTGAGTTTGCCTCAGCATCCACAAACTTCACCTCAGACCGGTTCCTGTGTGTTTTCTGTTTGCAAGTCAGTGGGAGTTAAGCATATACCAGCTGAAAAGCCAAATAAGGAAATGCATCCCTTCTTCCAGCAGTTCTAAGTTAACTTGTAAGTTAAATTCAGTGTAAGCTGAAAATGGTTAAAATGTTTTATTAGAGAACACAGCTGGAGTAGCATGGATGATCAGAGTAGGAAATAATGGAAAGTTTTCAGAACATGTCTAAACACACCATCTAACGTTTTAATAGTTGCCTATCGGTTGTACCACGGAATATGTGAAAAGTCTCACTACATGCCTGTAAAGTTATTCTAATCACTTTAAATAAATATCGTAGCAGTTATTAAATTCTACTTTACATATGGCTAAACGTCTCACCTGTCTGGCACACATCTGGTGTTTTAACAGTTAGTGTATTTCCAAAGACAGGGATCTGATCAGTATGGGGAATTACAGAGCTTCTCCAGATGGCAGCATGAGTTTGTCCTCTTATCAATGGAAACATTCCTGAGGGTTTTTTTGCTATCACTCTGGAGTCTAGGATTTGAGTTTTGTCTCCACTGGTGATGTTTATAGTTAGAAATGAAAGTGATGGTCCGAGTCAGAGAAAGTTATAGATCTGTAGCCTTTGAGTTTGCTGTCGATTATCCATTTTTCTTAAACATTTACTAATGTTATATCTTTCACTAAGTTTTTTTAAGCTAGTGAAAAACATGTAAGAATGATTTTTAACAGTATGCATGTAAAAGGCATGTAGGAAAGAAAAGGTCATACCTTTGTTCTATGGTTTGGAACATTCTTTAGCATTGTATAAGCAGATATTTTATTCTGGTTTATTGTGAATTATTTGACTAAGAAATTTATGAGTAACATGATAGTCTATCAACATGTTCATATAACGAGAAATATAGAGACTATTCAGCTTTTTGAATTGGAAGTATATAGCATCCCAACTCCAAGTAATCCTTATTTGCTTGGGTTACAAACCATGAGACAATTTTCATTATAGGAAAAGAAATAGTAATTTGAGTTAGAATCTTTTAAAAAATATCTATGATACAACATTCTCGGAATAAAGTTTCTTTTGCTCATAGTTACAAATTGTTAAAGTTTTGATTACTCACTGTCGTGAGACTTGAAAAGATTACTACTAAAAAGATAATATGTAATATATGAGAATTTAGGTTTGGATACTTTTTTAATGCCATATAAAATTCAGAAGAATTTTAAGTTTATGTACTGTGGGCATGATTCTACTTAATCCTATTGGTATGTTAAGCCCATTGAAATTAGTAACCAAATGTCTTTCTTTGTCTTTATGTTTTGAAAAGGGCCAAAGCCAGTTTTTCTGTTGGCTTGGGCAGCAAAGTGAAAAGAGAATGCTCCACTTTAAGCGATGTCAGCATCTGAAACGGATAACTCAGAAATGCTTGTCTTGCATCCATGTGAAAACAGATAAACATCCACAGCTATTTCTTTCGAGAACATTTGCGCTTGCGGAATTAAGGAAATCATGGCATTCCATCTACTCTCTTGTTGGAGACAAAAATATTATCCTGATGGGACCTCCCGGTGCTGGGAAAACAACAGTAGGCAGAATAATAGGCCAGAAACTGGGTTGTTGTGTCATCGATGTGGATGATGATATCCTTGAAAAAACCTGGAATATGAGTGTGTCTGAAAAATTGCAGGATGTTGGTAATGAGCAATTTTTAGAAGAGGAAGGAAAAGCCGTGTTAAACTTCTCTGCATCTGGAAGTGTGATTTCCCTTACTGGGTCCAACCCAATGCATGATGCTAGCATGTGGCATCTAAAGAAAAATGGAATAATTGTTTATCTGGATGTACCTCTACTAGATATAGTCAGTCGTCTAAAATTAATGAAAACAGATAGGATTGTAGGTCAGAATTCTGGAACCTCTATGAAAGACTTACTTAAATTTAGAAGACAGTACTATAAGAAGTGGTACGATACTCGTGTTTTTTGTGAAAGTGGGGCTTCCCCGGAGGAGGTAGCCAACAAAGTGCTGAGTGCAGTTAAAAGATACCAAGATGTGGATTCAGAAACATTCATTTCCACAAGACACATTTCGTCTAAAGACTGTGAACAGAAAGTTGCAACGAAATTCTTTAGTGAAGCTGTGATTGAGGGGTTAGCTTCTGACGGTGGACTTTTTGTTCCTGAGAAGGAGTTTCCAAAGTTAAACTGTGGGGAGTGGAAAAGCCTGGTAGGAGCAACATACATAGAAAGAGCACAGATACTTCTGGAAAAATGTATACATCCTGCTGACATACCTGCTGCCAGGCTGGGAGAGATGATTGAAACTGCTTATGGGGAAAACTTTGCCTGCTCAAAAATCGCCCCTGTCAGGCACCTATCAGGCAACCAGTTCATCCTGGAGTTGTTTCATGGACCAACGGGATCATTTAAAGATCTGTCTTTACAGCTCATGCCCCATCTTTTTGCACACTGTATTCCACCAAGTTGCAATTTTATGATACTTGTAGCCACCTCAGGAGACACTGGAAGTGCAGTCTTAAATGGCTTTAGTCGTCTTAATAAGAATGACAAGCAGAGAATAGCTGTGGCCACATTTTTTCCTGAAGACGGAGTCAGTGATTTTCAAAAAGCACAAATAATTGGCAGTCAGAATGAAAATGGATTGGCGGTAGGTGTCAAGTCAGATTTTGATTTCTGCCAGACATCTATAAAAAGAATTTTTCAAGATTCTGATTTTACTGGCTTTCTTGCTGTGGAATATGGAACCGTCTTAAGTTCAGCTAATTCCATAAACTGGGGCCGACTGCTTCCCCAAGTAGTTTATCATGCTTCTGCATACCTTGATCTCGTTAGCCAAGGATTTATTTCTTTTGGAAGCCCAGTTGACGTGTGTATTCCCACAGGAAACTTTGGTAACATTTTAGCAGCAGTGTATGCCAAAACCATGGGAGTCCCTATTCGAAAATTTATCTGTGCTTCTAATCAGAACCATGTTTTGACTGATTTTATAAAAACAGGACATTATGATATAAGGGAAAGAAAACTAGCAAAGACCTTTTCACCAGCAATCGATATCCTCAAATCTTCAAACCTGGAGCGACATTTACACCTGATGGCTAATAAAGATGGACAGTTAATGAGAAGACTGTTTAATCAATTAGAAGAGGAGCATCACTTCCAGATAGAGAAGATCCTAGTTGAGAAACTTCAGCAGGATTTCGTGGCCGACTGGTGCTCCGAGGGAGAGTGCCTGGCAGCTATTCACTCCACCTACAACACTTCGGGGTACATTTTGGACCCACATACTGCTATTGCGAAAGTAGTTGCAGACAGAATGCAAGACAAAACTTGCCCAGTGATTGTATCCTCTACAGCTCATTACTCCAAGTTTGCACCTGCTATCATGCAGGCTTTAAAGATCAGAGAAATCAACCAGACTTCATCAAGTCAAGTTTACTTACTAAGTTCATACAATGCCTTACCTCCACCGCACGAGGCTTTATTAGAGAGAACAAAACAGCAAGAGAAGATGGAGCACCAGGTCTGTGCAGCTGATGTGAATGTCCTGAAGAATTACGTGGAAAAACTTGCACAAAATCAATTCATATGAAAGTTTTCTGAGTAAAAGAAAAAAATTCTGGTGAAAAGCATGCAGTAATAAATCGCAAAAGCTGATTTTGAGTACAAATAACATTTTGTTTTTTATGCAAATATGTCTGTCTGTATATAGATCTGTTATCTTTTGGAATTTCAATAGCCTCCTCTCTAGGTCTGTCCATTGTCCCTACACATGCTTCTTGCATCCTTAATCTAGAAGTGACAGAAAGTAGCATAACGCATGGACCTTTGGGCTGTGTTCTGCACCCATGTGGGATATATCGGTTTCTCTTCCCTCATCCCCACTTTTAAATGGACCAAAATGTCTGGTACTCTATCTGACACTTAAAATATTTCAGCATAGTTGTTACATAGTATATCTGTAACCATTATTAGTTCTTTATTGACTATAAAGATAATTTACACTCTAATGGTTAACTTATTTAGAAGAAGTAGTAAGCTCATCTATTAAGAAATGGCTGGCATTTTTGACTCTCCTCAAATTCCATTTTGGACTGTAATTAATTAAGTGGATTCTATACCATACAGATTAGATAAGTGTTCCAGCCTTCACTCCCCTTGGGATATGTATAGTTAAGGTGATGTAGTTTGAAAATCAAGACACAAATCTAGGATGTGATCATCAACAGAACTACCTAGCAGTAGACACAGAAATAAAATTACATATCTGTTTCAAGAGAAAAGCTTTCTAAAATTCAGAGTATTTTAATAGTCTTAAGTATGGTTATAGTTATAGCAGTTTTCTTGTATTATTTGGACTCCATTCCTATATAATTTGTCTATTGTCTTTTTTTTTTTTTTCAGTGAACATTGTCTTTTTTGGCAGCTAAAACCACATGCAATTGATGCACATATTTAGTGTTTCCTTCTTTGTAGTTACAATACATTATAATCATGGTTTACATTTGTGAATTTCTTGGATGTTTTATTTCTGAATTAAAAGATTTGTCACTGAAAGGACCTGTTAGTGTAATGGACTACTCTCAACCACAAGATGGCATTCCTAACATAATTTGTCTTTGCTGATAATATTCTGCTTCATTTTCTGGGAGAACTACCTCCATAAAGAAACATATTGCAGGTTGTCAAGAAAAAAATTGTAAAAGTTTAATGAGCAGAAATGATTTGTTTAAAAATTTTAAAAATTAAACCAACTGTGGTAACTTTGGATCTCTAGCTTCGAAAAAGTACATTCTAAAACCAAAATTTGAAAACCAAGAGCAGTTACAAGAAAATAATGGAGGATTCAAAATTCACTTACTCATGTATGTCTTAGTTATTTTATCATTTGCTTTTAAGGATAAGTGTTTCAGTAACCAATATGTTTAGAAAATACATGCAAATTTTCCTGTGTGTATGAGAATGCATTATTTGTCTGAAAGTGGGAGGGACAGTTTTGTTTGTTTTTAAAAGACATGATTTTTGCCCACGAAACTATAGTGAAGGAGACAACATGTAAAGCTGAATCAGGTTCAACATAAAAGAGTTATTGCAAGACAGTTCATGAGTAAGTAAAAAGTAAAGGATACAGTCAAGAGCTGTTGGATTACCATGGGCCAGTTAGAAAAGATGTCACAGAAGACACAGAAGCTGCTGTGAACCCTGAAGGATGGCAAGATTTTCTAGGTGAAAAGGAAGGGGAAGGACATTCTAGGTAGACAAGGGAAATAGGTACAGTGAGTTGTTCAAGAGAGTGCATTCCTTTATCCCCAGTTCGTTTGTTCTCTTATTTCATGCTTTCACTTTTTGTCAATACCAAGTCTAGCCCTTCCTTTTCAGCTAATGACTTTGCCTCAGTCAAGAGGAAATAAGCCATCAGTGAAGACATGGCTTCCTGTCACCAAGTGTCTAAATCTGCTGTACTGTTTTCTCCTCACCTGCTCCCCCTTGATTGGATCGGGTGATATTCCTTCAAGGTGTCTCGGCTACGGTTCCTGTCAGAATACTCCCGTCACTTGCTTCATCCGCTCTCTCCTCTAGTGCTGCTTCAGCTTCTCCCTTCTGACGGGACCTTCCTTTCTATACCATTCGATGCGCTCTTTTCACATCCTAAAAAGTATAAGAGCAGAACAAGTCAACAACCACATTCCCCCACCATCTACTCTTTTATTTATGTTCCATTCAAGACCAAGCCTCTTCGAAAAGAGCTGTCTACGTGTGTGGTCTCCACTTTTTTGCCTCTCATGTTCTCCAGAATGTGTAAAGTACGTGTACTGTTCGGGGAGGAATAATAAAACAGAAACACATGTGCTGCTCCCCACTTTGCTTTAAGAGTAGAACATGCCTTATATTTGACACCTGTTGTGGCTCCTATTTGATTACATTTGCTTCTCTCCCTTAGAAGTAACCACTATCCTAAATTTTCTCTTTAGTATTTCCTTGTTTATATGTACAGTTTTGCCTCTTTTTAAATTTTATGTAAATGGAATCATACTGTACATATTTTTCCATGACTTTGTTTTATTCAATATTTTAAAAATTTAACCATGCAGATGACAGAAGGCAGAGTTCATTAATTTTAATTACTGTATACTATAGAATGAATGCCACAATTTACCCATTTATGTTAGTGGACATTTAAATGGTCTAATATTTATCTGTACTTTTATCCCATAGGTATACTGTTTCATAAAATTTGTATTGAAAGCTAGTGAAAATGAACTTCGAAACATCTGTGATTCTTTCTAATGGTATATAAAAATATATTTGATATCTTAGCTGTATTGAAGTTAAAATGTGTGGTTTGTTTATAATAGGAAAAATTAGCAGTTCTTGAGCAATGGTTGTAATTTCTTCCTTCTCCAATCTTTCAAATTAGTTTACAATGTCAAAAATATGGTGAATTTGTAAGATTTTTGAGAAAAATGAGATTTTTAATTGGATATCAATGAAAATAGTAAAATATTTTTTCATCAAAATAGAGTTTAGAAGGTAATAAACTGTTCTGTTTGAAGTTTTTGTTAGATTTTAATAGCAATTCACTTCCAAAAACAATCATAGCAAATACTGTTTCTCTCAATCCATTAGATCATTTAAAACATGTTCTAATGCAAACTACTTAAAGCATTAAGAAAAAAAGTAGCTGTTTTCATGTGAGCTGGTTTCACATGAGCCTCAGACTCATGGGAACATAAATAATAGAGTTTTGTGCAGGGAGGTGATTAAAGCCTGATGATTAAAGCCTGTATATGAAATAGTTATTGGTGTGGGCCCTGTCTGTGTACTCCAGCCACTCTTTGAAACTTTAAAAACAAATAGCCTCCTTTAAAATCAGAGGTAGAATAAGCTCCTCTGGTTCAAAGAAAGCAAAGCCAAGCAAGTTGTCAGTGTCATGGAGAAGGGACCTGTGAAACACAGGAAACCAAACCAACATCATGTACATCAGTTCTCTGCTCAGTTGGCAAGATTTAGACCAGAGGCCTGTATCAAAAAGTTGTTTGCATCCTACAGAAGCTGTATTTCTCAGTTCAGCTATTTTTCTATCTAAACTCTTTCAGTGGTGGTAACAATTGTCTTGAGCTGAGGTTCCATGTTCAGCTGTGGCACTACTTGTTCAGTTATTATCATAGACTTTATTGGGATTGTAATGGCCTATACAATGCAGGGTTGCTAATGGCAGGTTTAGTTTCACTTACAAATATTAGGAGGGTTTGTAATTTTAAATTACTTAAATCCACAAGGGGCTATCTTAAATCAATTCTTATATTTGGTGATGGAGCCCTGAAGTTATTTGTTTTTATTTACAAGGCTCAAATCAAATAGCTGTGAAGTTTTCAGAAAATAATTTTACTTGCTCTTGATGCTACCTTTTTTTCTGGAACTCTCTCCAATATGTTTGAGATTTTAAATATAATTGGCTGACATAATATTAAGAAAAGGAGTATGTCAAAGCTGTATATTGTCACCCTCCTATTTAACTTATATGCAGAGTACATCATGAAAAACGCTGAGCTGGAAGAAGCACAAGCTGGAATCAAGATTGCCGGGAGAAATATCAATAACCTCAGATATGCAGAGGACACCACCCTTATGGCAGAAAGTGAAGAAGAACTAAAGAGCCTCTTGATGAACGTGAAAGAGGAGAGTGAAAAAATTGGCTTAAAGCTCAACATTCAAACAACGAAAATCATGGCATCCAGTCCCATCACTTCATTTCAAATAGATGGGAAAACAGTGGCTGACTTTATTTTGGGGGGCTCCAAAATCACTGCAGACAGTGATTGCAGCCATGAAATTAAAAGACACTCACTCCTTGGAAGGAAAGCTATGACCAACCTAGACAGCATATTAAAAAGCAGAGACATTACTTTGTCAACAAAGGTCCGTCTAGTCAAGGCTATGGTTTTTCCAGTAGTAGTGTATGGTTGTGAGAGTTGGACTATAACGAAAGCTGAGTGCTGAAGAACTGATGCTTTTGAACTGTGGTGTTGGAGAAGACCAAGGTGATCCAACCAGTCCATCCTAAAGGA
This sequence comes from Oreotragus oreotragus, assembly GCA_006410675.1. Lineage (NCBI taxonomy): Eukaryota > Metazoa > Chordata > Mammalia > Artiodactyla > Bovidae > Oreotragus > Oreotragus oreotragus. The sequence continues at coordinate 41,155 of SJYX01002025.1, forward strand.
GATCAGTCCTGGGTATTCATTGGAAATACTGATGTTGAAGCTGAAACTCCAATACTTTGGCCACCTCATGCGAAGAACTGACTCATTTGAAAAGACCCTGATGCTGGGAAAGATTGAGGGCAGGAGGAGAAGGGGACAACAGAGGATGAGATGGTTGGATGGCATCACTGACTCAATGGACATGAGTTTGGGTGAACTCCAGGAGTTGATGATGGACAGGGAGGCCTGATGTGCTGCGGTTCATGGAGTCGCAAAGAGATGGACATGAGTGACTGATGCACTGACTGACATAATATTTAAACAACTGCAGAATCAACATGGGTCATTACCAAAAAATACATCATTTCTTGTAAATTTCAAATCTGTGTAGGGTTCTTCTCTATTAAAGTCATGTAATTTAAACTTAAAAGATCTGAATAGCGTATTCACAGTGTTCTGTATATTTTCCAGAAAAAGAGTCATCAGGTCAAAAGGTACACCCTCCCCCCTTCAGTGTTGTAGCATACTATGAAGAAATACAGAACATCTTTCTCTAGAGAAAAGTTGAGTATAACTATTTTACTGGCAGCAGAAAGGAAAATATTAGTTTAAATTGGGTCAAGAGCATAAAATTTCTAAAATTTCAAAAGTCATACCAAAAAAAGAAAAAGTCATACTGAAATGAAACAAAATTTTAGGGAGAAAACAAAGCTAAAATATCCTTTGAAATATGCAGGTCATTCTTGTCAAAGAGGGAAAAATCACATGTAGGAGATTTGTAATTTGTACAATGATTACAAATTGTTTGATTTTTTCCCAAGGCCTCAGAAAGGGAGAAAGTGCCTGGATGTGGTCTCCAGAGTGAGAGGTCCAGAAATTAAATTTTGTTCATGTACACAAAGTTGCACAGATTTAGAGATTTTATCTTCTACTAATCACACATATAAGAGTTAATATAAACTAAAATGTACATTTATTGATTTATAATTGTTGATGCGTTTTTCCAGTGACCACAAATTTGGTCTTTTCTACCCAAGATTCTTCATCCCTTACATGAAGATATCTAGGAGACTGTAGTTTATTTGGCAAATATGAAGTCAAACCACAGAGAGAAGGATAGTTTTCAGGGATATTTCACTCACAATTATCTGATTTATCCAACAACATAGAATACCTCTTGAGTAAACAATATTCTTCCCTGTTTGACTCAAGGTGATTCTTCTCTGAACAGTGCTAATATATACTACCACCTTTTGATCTTTGGATCATTACTCTGCAAGATCACACACTTTGGGTGAATATGCACCTTTTTCAGACTTGTTACAAAGCAAAAAATTCAGAGTCTCAATCCCTGAGAAGCTTATGGAGAACTTAGGGAAGTAATTCAACTTAACTACCAGAGCATACAGTAAATACAGTCATCAGGACCAGAGAGAAACATGGTGTACCCTGAGACTGTNCCTTTTGATCTTTGGATCATTACTCTGCAAGATCACACACTTTGGGTGAATATGCACCTTTTTCAGACTTGTTACAAAGCAAAAAATTCAGTCTCAATCCCTGAGAAGCTTATGGAGAACTTAGGGAAGTAATTCAACTTAACTACCAGAGCATACAGTAAATACAGTCATCAGGACCAGAGAGAAACATGGTGTACCCTGAGAAAGCTAAGATATTTGCTTAGATATTTGGTTCCCATTCAAATTGATGTTCTGTAAGTATGTGTTGCTGAAGCTGAAACTCCAGTACTTTGGCCACCTCATGCGAAGAGTTAACTCATTGGAAAAGACTCTGATGCTGGGAGGGATTGAGGGCAGGAGGAGAAGGGGATGACAGAGGATGAGATGGCTGGATGGCATCACTGACTCCATGGACGTGAGTCTGAGTGAATTCCGGGAGTTGGTGATGGACAGGGAGGCCTGGCGTGCTGCAATTCATGGGGTCGCAAAGAGTCGGACACGACTGAGCGACTGAACTGAACTGAACTGATGTGTTGCACTTTTCTTTTAGAGCATGACTACAGTTTTCTCACAAACCCTCACACCACAAGCACACTGTGGGGAAGGACAGAGAGGGACACCTTCTGGCAGAGGTTACCCTTTCCTGTGCTGTCCTAAGCAGCTCATCTCTGGCAAAGAGAAGTGAGTCAAAGTTGCTCAGTTGTATCCAACTCTTTGCGACCCCAAAGACAAACCTTACTAGCAAAACAAAAACATGGAAACTAACCAAACTCATCCTCTTTGAAAGGCAGTTTAGAAACCCTTTATTGCTATTCAAGCATATTCTTGGGTCTTCTCACCTTCTAATTCCTAAAAGCTTGTTGCTATTTAAGCATATTCTTGGGTCTTCTCACCTAATTCCTAGAAGCTTGTTGCAGCAATCCTAAGCGCCAATGGTATTGATAAACACTATCTTCTCTTCCTGCAACATTCCTGTGTGTATGTGCTCAGTCATGTCTAACTCTTTGCAACCCCAGGGACTGTAGCCCACCAGCCTCCTCTGCCCATGGGATTTCCCAGGCAAGAATACTAGGGTGGGTTGCCATTTCCTTCTCCAGGGGATCTTCCCAATCCAGGGATTGAACCCTTGTCTCTTGTGTCTCCTGCATTGCAGGTGGATTCTTTACTGCTGAGTCACCAAGGAAGCCCTGCCGTGTTCCTAACCTGTAAATCTTTTTGAAGACTGGTGCCCTGGACCACTGGCTGGCTCTTCTTTAATCCACTTCAGGCCCTGGTCATGCTTTAGACCTGGGGCTATGGGATGGAAGTGAAAAAGACATAGAGATCAGACTGGGGGATCAAAGAAGGCGTTCTAGAGGAGAGGCTCACACGTGAGTCCAAGTTTAAAGGTTAGGTGGAGGCTCAAACATGAGTCAAAGTTTAAAGGTTAGGTGACAGTTGACATAGGTGAATTGGATGGGGAGTGCTGGATGTATCACTCAACTTTCCTGGAACAAAATGTGTATGTATGGGTTTGTGAAGATGAAGCTAGAAAATCAGGCATGATCCATGAGTTTTCATGTGTCTGAAAGCTAAGAGATAACACTTATGGTAACATAAATTTACTTGCCGTAAACTTATGGTAAGTAGAATACCATAATCAACACTTGATTTAGAAAGATGGTGCTGGTAATTGTGTGGGGTAGATGGAAGGGATTAGACTCACAGACCTAAGACTCATTAGGAGGCCCGAGCATGGACTGCAGTGGTGGAACCTAAAGGAGTGAGCAGTTTCCAGAAATACTTAGGACATTGCTTCATAGGATTTGATGACAGATTAAAGGAGGGGGCATGGAGAAGGATTAGGGTTTATGAGCTAGTTAGATGGTTTACTATTCACAGAAATCAAGAATATGGAAAGCTGTGCAGAACTGGTGATGACTAGAGTGGAGAGGAGCTGGTGATGGTTTTCCTCATCTCACTGAACATTTAATTTTCACTGTAATATTCCATCACATCTTAGTCTCCAAATCATTGTTAAAGAAGTGAAAGTAAACTGACTCACTTACTAATGGAACAAGTGGAGATTTGAAGTTTACCTCCAAACAAATGCATCTCTATTTCTCCCCTGACTCCCAAACCTGTCTTGCTCTTCTTTCCTCCTGTCTTTTCTTTTCATGTTCTACTAAAGCATTCCTAAATCCTACCCATCTGTTTGTTAGCATTTTCAATTTGCAAATCAGAATTTATTTGATTCAAATTATCCTCTGAGCAACCACCATTCTTGTTCATTTTAGCCTTAGCATTTATATGTTCTTCTGTAGTTAACTTGCTAAAATACCTTCTTGCTTTATTATAAACATTTATCATTTAAAAATTTAATTATAAATTTCTTTACAAGTTTAAATTCTTTGATATCTGACAGAGTATCAGTACATTACTGTCAAAAGGATGAAGTCTTAGTTAATTGAATTCTTGGTATACTTCATTCACCTCATTCTGATAATGGACAATGAAACAGATACCACAATAAATGATTGAATTCTAAGCTTGTTGGGCAGCCTTTTTCATGTAATGTAACATTTTGTCTTGTAGTCATTTCCTAAGGTGCATAGCATTATAGAATATTTCAGTTTCTTTGTGGGTACCATTTTTGAAAATCTCTAATTTTATTTTATTATAATTATTTTTCTTTTGGTGGCACCATGCAGCATGCAGGATCTTAGCTCCCTGACCAGGGATCAAACTCATGCCCTGGCACTGGAAGTGCTGAGTCCTAACCACTGGACCACCAGGGAAGTCCCTGCGGGGACCATTTTTGTTTAATATCTACTCACAATTTTTTTGTTTGTTTTCTAGGGTAGAATGTCACAGGAAATGATTTCCCTTTAAAAGGAGTTATCTTAGTGTTTTGGTTATCACAAAAGATGACAGAAATCTGATAGATGGCTGAAAGATTCCCATGAAATTTGTACTCTAGATGGACATGGAACAGAGCCGTGTCTCCACTTCCCGTGTCTTAGTGCTGCCTATGCTCACAGGTCGTGATCTCCACTTCCAGTAATAAGAGAACTCTTAGGGTACTTAAGCATACATTTAAAAGATATTAGAATATCACTGAGTACTTTTCTCATCTGTACAGGCGTCTCTTTTTTAATCTATTTCTTAATCTCTTAATCTTAAAATTGGTTTATATTTGTTACGGCAATCTAATAAAATGATGTGTGTGAGATTTTTTAAGGTATACATTATTCTTAGAGTGCCATTTTTTAAAAAAAGACATCAAAAAACAGGAACTTCCCTGGTGGTCCAGGGTTAGGACTCTGAGCTTTCATTGCCATGGGCCTGGCTTCAATTCCTGGTCCAAGGACTAAGATCCCAGAAGCTGTGTGGTGTGCTTATAAAAACCAAAAACAACTCTTAGGGTGCTATTACTGATACTGTCTTAAATTTTGAGATAACTAAGAAAAATACTGAATTTTTTTTTCCAGTAGTTTTCTTTCCTGAGAATGATTTAATGTATTCATGAAGAATCCCTGCAATCCTTTTAGGTTGACTTCTGAAATGAATGCCAGTTTTTGACACTGAAATAGAATGGGACAAGATGATCTTAATGCACACTTTTGTTTCAAACTATGTTTTGTTTTGTTTTGTTTTGTCCCAAATAGTTCCTGAATGGTATCTGTGTCTCATGATGTCAGTGATGTGGACTGACCTGGACGTTATATCCAGAAATTGTTTCAATCAATCTTTGGTTTGATTTAGCACTGATTAAGACTTAAAAGATGATTGCTCCTTGGAAGAAAAGCTATGACCAACCTAGACAGCATACTAAAAAGCAGAGACGTTACTTTGCCAACAAAGGTCCGTCTAGTCAAAGCTATGGTTTTTCCAGTAGTCATGTCTGGATGTGAGAGTTGGACTATAAAGAAAGCTGAGCACTGAAGAAGTGATGCTTTTGAACTGTGTAGTGAAGAAGACTCTTGAGAGTCCCTTGGACTGCAAGGAGATCAAACCAGTCCATCCTAAGGGAAATCAGTCCTGAATACTCATTGGAAGGACTGATGCTGAAGCTGAAGCTCCAATACTTTGGCCACCTGATGTGAAGAACTGACTTATTAGAAAAGACCCTGATGCTGGGAAAGATTGAAGGCAGGAGGAGAAGGGGACAACAGAGGATGAGATGGTTGGAGGGCATTACCAACTCAACGGACATGAGTTTGAGCAAGCTCTGGGAGTTGGTGATGGATAGGGAAGCCTGGCGTACAGAAGTCCATGGGGTCGCAAAGAGTCAGACATGACTGAGCAACTTAACTGAATTGAACATCTTCTCAAATGGGCTTCCCAGGTGGCTTAGTGGTAAAGAATCCACCTGCCAATGCAGGAGATGCAGGAGACATGGGTTCAGTCTCTGGGTTGGGAAGATCCCCTGGAGAATGAAATGGCAACTCACTGTAGTATTCTTGCCTGGAAAATCCCATGGACAGACGAGCCTGATGGGCTAGAGTCCAGTGGGTTGCAAAGAGTTGGACACAATTGAGCAACTGAACAACATGCATCTTCTCAGCTTCCTTTTTGTTAAGAGTTAAAGAACTGAAAGAAAAAAAAATTGCAAGAGGACGTGGAGAAGTGCTTTACCAATGCTATGGAGGGGGATTTATTAATTATAATGATTTGATTCATCTCTTTTCTCTCCTTCAATGGGGAAATGAGAGCTCTCTTGGTGGTACGATCAGAATGATACATTTCGCTATTTCTTTGCAAAGCCAAAATGATCTATTAAAAGCGGAGGTATGTTGTATCAAGTCCAGAATTAACCTCACTGACAAAAAAGGGGAATCCACAATGAATAGAATCATAGGCTTTTGATGAGAGCGTTATGCCAATCGTTAGAAGTATCGCCTCGATTTTCTTGTGTGGCTGCTGCTGCTGCTGCTAAGTCACTTCAGTCGTGTCCGACTCTGTGCGACCCCTTTGATGGCAGCCTACCAGGCTCCCCCGTCCCTGGGATTCTCCAGGCAAGAACACTGGAGTGGGTTGCCATTTCCTTCTCCAATGCATGAAAGTGAAAAGTGAACGTGAAGTCACTCAGTCGTATCCGACTCTTAGCTACCCCATGGACTGCAGCCTACCAGGCTCCTCCGTCCATAGGATTTTCCAGGCAAGAGTACTGGAGTGGGGTGCATTGCCTTCTCCTCTTGTGTGGCTGATAAGCTCTAATTCCATAATTTAAAGGTTTACTTGCATCTTACCATCTTTATAATATCCCAGAGGTGGAAAACCTTTCCATATGCTCTATAGAGGCAGTTCTGGAACTAGATCACCTGTATCCAGGCCCTGGTTCCAACGTCAGCTATAAGATCCTGAGAAAGTTATTCTATATTCCTGTGCCTTGGCTTCTCATCTGGAACATATGGATTAAATACCTGCCTGGTTGGGTTGTGAGAATAATACACAACAGTCTTACAAATGTGAAAAGTTGCTCAGTCGTGTCTGACTCTTTGCAACCCCATGGCCATAATACTGGAGTGAGTAGCCTTTCCCTTCTCCAGGGATCTCTCCAATGTTTAAGTAGAAGCTTCTATTTAGATGGGGGGAAAAAAATGACAATTTGTCATTTGCAAGTCTGGGCCAAAACAGTAGACTCTCACTTTCCTTTTCACCAACTAAAATTAGTTTTTGGCAACGAGATTCAGGGTGATTGACTCTGAAGCTGCTGGCAGTTTAAGTTTTTAATCTATCCAAATTCTTACAGTTCAGAGAACAGAAAAACCCAGTTTCTCCTCTTATAAACTTAATCCAATGTGAACACAAGCTTTCAAGGTTTGTTCGGGGATGCTAATTATTTTCGTATTCAGTTTTTCCATTATGAGGCCCTTCTTGGATGTCAGTGAGCAGGATTAAACCCCAGGAGCATGTGAGGCCACCCTAAAATGCCTCATTGTCTTTCAGCCTTTCTGGGTCACTCAGTATTTGATTATCCAGACTAACTGTGGGCAAGGAAAGCGTGAATAATCAAATTGTACAGACAAGCATTTGTACTTTATTTTGGCTGACGACTTCATCCTTCTTCTCAAAACTTTTTTTCCAAAAGAGCTAAGAAGGAAAGTAGAAGCTTTGTTTCCTGTCTTTGCTCTATTTCCTCTGCCCTTTCAAAGAAGTATTGACAGATGACAAGTTGTCTTCCTCCCAAGAGTCCCCTTCCTTCTGCCGAAAGAAGTGGTATCAACAATCTATCTAGGTAGTCATTCCCTGAGAAGGTGAACTTGCCTGTTTCTAGAACTTTCTGGTATAAAAAAGGAAGACAGAAGTTGAGCCTGAACTCGGCTTCTGGCTTTTTCTTGATCATTTTCCAACAATCTTAAAGGCTATTTTCTTCTTTCCATTACAGGATTTTTGGCATCTCAGAAGTAATAATGGAAACAAACATTTAACAGATGGTCCCCTGACATACACACAGCACAAAAGGGAAGCATGTATAATAGAGTTTATTAGATCTTATTTTAATTTATTTTATTTCTTATAGGATATTCTCCTGGTCACATTTTCCTCTTTTTTGGATATGCCTTTTATTACTGTGGTCCCTTACACACAATTTCTGAATTGTTTCTCAAGGTCAAGACCTTGTACCTCCCTCAGCTGCCTTCTGCACTACAGAGAAATGTCTGCCTTAGCATCAGCACAAATGGCTTCCCCCCAGCAACTCCGCAGAGGTTCTGCAGGAAAACTTAGGAAGTGTTCCCTAAACTGCATCAGGTTCATAACCTCTGGTTATGAAACCAGGGGTCACAGGGTGGAAGTAAGCCAAGGAAATATTAGCAACAAGGGGAAGAAAGAAAATATTGACAGAATATATTGTTTCCCACTGATAAGTGGGGTGGGGAACCCCCAGGGTAAAAATGTCAGCCTCAGGTTAGAGGGATGGCAAATAGTCTTTGTGAACCCATCTGTGTTTTCATATTCACACAAAACTCTGTGGGGCCCTTTCCTGGAAGTTGGGGAGAGATCACTTATCCGTTTAATGAACAGAGCAGAAGCAGGGGTCTTGAGGGGCTGAGAACAAACCCAGCCCATTTTTCTGCGACACCTAGTGGCTGGCAGCCATGTCTGCATCAGCAACATACACATTTATAAAATGTTATTTTTGATGTTTTAAAATGGAAAAAACTTACCTTGAGCTGCAAGATCACGGTTTAACCACTGGAGAACAGAGCAAAAAACCAGCTGTATTTAATCATTGACTTGGAAGTTACATTCCTTAGGATTCTTAGATAAGATTGCAGAAGCAGGTAAACAGAAATATCAAATCCTTGGCACGGTCCATTACAATATAATATCAGTCATATGGGCTAGTGAAATAAGTGAGAAACTGTCCCCTTACTTTCACAACTTGATAAGAGGAAGGAAACAGAAAGTCAACCCAAATCAAACCTTCTCATCTGGAAAGTAAAGAGGCAAGTGTGCTAAAGAAAGGCTAAGTTTTGTAGATCTTGATACTGGTGACCTCGCTTGGGCCTTTCAGATTTTTCCTTCATCTCTCTTTTTTTAAGTGTTAAATATTCTTACATGTTATGGGATGATGTGCAATACTGACTGAACATTTCTAATTCACTCATCTAGTGAACACATGTAGACCTATCATAGGCTTACTACAGTATTGGAGAAAATGAAGAGGAATCACATTTTCAATCAGGCGCAAGCTTTCTATCATCTTTCCACTCAATGGTAGAGGCAGCGGCTCGTTCAGCGAAATGAGGTGATTTAGCGTTCATAGGACGCTCACAACAATATTAATGTTATCCTCCCTTTTTTACTGTGCCATGATTTATTAAACCAGTTTTCCTTTGTTGGGCACTTAGTATACATATTTGGCCCCAGCGAGCAGCATGTGGGATCTTAGTTCCCATGCCCCTGTAAGTAGAAGCACAAAGTGTTAGCCACTGGACTACTGGGGAAGTGCCCCGGTTTAAAGTATTCTGACTATTGCAAATAACCCTTTAATAAGCTTCTTTGTGCATAATCCTTTGTACCCAGCACTGATACTTTGTTTTAAAAATTATAATGAAATATTTCAGTTCAGTTCAGTTCAGTTGCTCAGTCGTGTCCAACTCTTTGCGACCCCATGAATTGCAGCACGCCAGGCCTCCCTGTCCATCACCATCTCCCGGAGTTCACTCAGACTCACGTCCATCGAGTTCGTGATGCCATCCAGCCATCTCATCCTCGGTCGTCCCCTTCTCCTCCTGCCCCCAATCCCTCCCAGCATCAGAGTCTTTTCCAATGAGTCAACTCTTCGCATGAGGTGGCCAAAGTACTGGAGTTTCAGCTTTAGCATCATTCCTTCCAAAGAAATCCCAGGGTTGATCTCCTTCAGAATGGACTGGTTGGATCTCCTTGCAGTCCAAGGGACTCTCAAGAGTCTTCTCCAACACCACAGTTCAAAAGCATCGATTCTTCGGCGCTCAGCTTTCTTCACAGTCCAACTTTCACATCCATACATGACCACAGGAAAAACCATAGCCTTGACTAGGCGGACCTTAGTCGGCAAAGTAATGTCTCTGCTTTTGAATATACTATCCAGGTTGGTCATAACTTTTCTTCCAAGGAGTAAGCGTCTTTTAATTTCATGGCTGCAGTCACCATCTGCAGTGATTTTGGAGCCCAAAAAAATAAAGTCTGACACTGTTTCCACTGTTTCCCCATCTATTTCCCATGAAGTGATGGGACCGGATGCCATGATCTTCGTTTTCTGAATGTTGAGCTTTAAGCCAACTTTTTCGCTCTCCTCCTTCACTTTCATCAAGAGGCTTTTTAGCTCCTCCTCACTTTCTGCCATAAGGGTGGTGTCATCAGCATATCTGAGGTTATTGATATTTCTCCCGGCAATCTTGATTCCAGCTTGTGTTTCTTCCAGTCCAGCGTTTCTCATGATGTACTCTGCATATAAGTTAAATAAGCAGGGAGACAATATACAGCCTTGACGTACTCCTTTTCCTATTTGGAACCAGTCTGTTGTTCCATGTCCAGTTCTAACTGTTGCTTCCTGACCTGCATACAGATTTCTCAAGAGGCAGGTTAGGTGGTCTGGTATTCCCATCTCTTTCAGAATTTTCCACAGTTTATTGTGATCCACACAGTCAAAGGCTTTGGCATAGTCAATAAAGCAGAAATAGATGTTTTTCTGGAACTCTCTTGCTTTTTCCATGATCCAGCGGATGTTGGCAATTTGATCTCTGGTTCCTCTGCCTGTTCTAAAACCAGCTTGAACATCAGGGAGTTCACGGTTCACATATTGCTGAAGCCTGGCTTGGAGAATTTTGAGCATTACTTTACTAGCGTGTGAGATGAGTGCAATTGTGCGGTAGTTTGAGCATTCTTTGGCATTGCCTTTCTTTGGAATTGGAATGAAAACTGACCTTTTCCAGTCCTGTGGCCACTGCTGAGTTTTCCAAATTTGCTGGCATATTGAGTGCAGCACTTTCACAGCATCATCTTCCAGGATTTGAAACAGCTCAACGGGAATTCCATCACCTCCACTAGCTTTGTTCTTAGTGATGCTTTCTAAGGCCCACTTGACTTCACATTCCAAGATGTCTGGCTCTAGATTAGTGATCACATCCTCATGATTATCTGGGTCGTGAAGATCTTTTCTGTACAGTTCTTCTGTGTATTCTTGCCACCTCTTCTTAATATCTTCTGCTTCTGTTAGGTCCATACCATTTCTATCCTTTATCGAGCCCATCTTTGCATGAAATGTTCCCTTGGTATCTCCAATTCTCTTGAAGAGATCTCTAGTCTTTCCCATTCTGTTGTTTTCCTCTATCTCTTTGCATTGATTGCTGAAGAAGGCTTTCTTATCTCTTCTTGCTATTCTTTGGAACTCTGCATTCAGATGCTTATATCTTTTCTTTTCTCCTTTGCTTTTCGCCTCTCTTCTTTTCAGTGCTATTTGTAAGGCTTCTCCAGACAGCCATTTTGCTTTTTTGCATTTCTTTTCCATGGGGATGGTCTTGATCCCTGTCTCCTGTACAATGTCACGAACCTCATTCCATAGTTCATCAGGAACTCTGTCTATCAGATCTAGGCCCTTAAATCTATTTCTCACTTCCACTGTATAATCATAAGGGATTTGATTTAGGTCATACCTGAATGGTCTAGCGGTTTTCCCTACTTTCTTCAATTTAAGTCTGAATTTGGAAATAAGGAGTTCATGATCTGAGCCACAGTCAGCTCCTGGTCTTGTTTTTGTTGACTGTATAGAGCTTCTCCATCTTTGGCTGCAAAGAATATAATCAATCTGATTTCGGTGTTGACCATCTGGTGATGTCCATGTGTAGAGTCTTCTCTTGTGTTGCTGGAAGAGGGTGTTTGCTATGACCAGTGCATTTTCTTGGCAAAACTCTATTAGTCTTTGCCCTGCTTCATTCCGCATTCCAAGGCCAAATTTGCCTGTTACTCCAGGTGTTTCTTGACTTCCTACTTTAGCATTCCAGTCCCCTATAATGAAAAGGACATCTTTTTTGGGTGTTAGTTCTACAAGGTCTTGTAGGTCTTCATAAAACCGTTCAACTTCAGCTTCTTCAGCATTACTGGTTGGGGCATAGACTTGGATAACTGTGATATTGAATGGTTTGCCTTGGAAACGAACAGAGATCATTCTGTCGTTTTTGAGATTGCATCCAAGTACTGCATTTCGGACTCTTTTGTTGACCATGATGGCTACTCCATTTCTTCTGAGGGATTCCTGCCCGCAGTAGTAGATATAATGGTCATCTGAGTTAAATTCACCCATTCCAGTCCATTTTAGTTCGCTGATTCCTAGAATGTCGACGTTCACCCTTGCCATCTCTTGTTTGACCACTTCCAATTTGCCTTGATTCATGGACCTGACATTCCAGGTTCCTATGCAATATTGTTCTTTACAGCATCGGATCTTGCTTCTATCACCAGTCACATGCACAACTGGGTATTGTTTTTGCTTTGGCTCCATCCCTTCATTCTTTCTGGAGTTATTTCTCCACTGATCTCCAGTAGCATATTGGGCACCTAACGACCTGGGGAGATTCTCTTTTGATATCCTATCATTTTGCCTTTTCATACTGTTCATGGGGTTCTCAAGGCAAGAATACTGAAGTGGCTTGCCATTCCCTTCTCCAGTGGACCACGTTCTGTCAGACCTCTCCACCATGACCCGCCCGCCTTGGGTTGCCCTGCAGGCATGGCTTGGTTTCATTGAGTTAGACAAGGCCCTGGTCCTCGTGTGATTAGATTGACTAGTTTTCTGCAAGTATGGTTTCAGTGTGTCTGCCCTCTGATGCCCTCTTGCATCACCTACCATCAGCCGGGCCGGCGCACTAAGCGAGGGCCGCTTGCGAGAGCCGGGCCGGCACACTCAGCGCGGGCGAGAGGAGCTACGCCACGTCCAAGGTCAGGGGCAGCAACCTAGAGTGCCAGGCTGCGACAGCGCAGGAACGGCCGAAAGGAGCTACCTTGTGTCTGAGGTCAGTGGCGGCCGGGAGGAGACACCCCGCGTCTGAGGTCAGGGGCGGCCAGGAAGAGACACCCCACGTCCGAGGCCAGGGGCGGCTGGGAGAAGCCCCCTTGCGTCCGAGGCCAGGGGTGGTGACCCGGAGGAGCCACCCTGAGCCCGAGGCCAGGGGCGGCAGCTGGGAGAACCCACCCACGCCTGAGGCCACGGCCAGGGGCCGGGAGGAGCAACCCGAGGAGCAGGGGCTGCGCAGGCGCAGGAGGGCCTAGAGGAGCTGTCCCACGTTGACGGTCAGGAACTGTGGCGGTAAGGAGATACCCCTCGTCCAAGGTAAGGAGCAGCCGTGAAGAGACAACCCACGCCCAAGGTAAGAGAAACCCAAGTAAGATGGTAGGTGTTGCAAGGGAGCATCAGAGGGCAGACACACTGAAACCATACTCGCAGAAAACTAGTCAATGAAATATTTAAAACATATAAAATGCACAAATACCTGTGTACTCATGATTTGATCTTTACCAATATAGTTGGAGCCTCATGCATTCTTCTCCATCCTGTGTCTTTTCTTAGCCCAATGTGACCTTGTTTTGATGTCAATGTGTAACACTCTTCCATATTCTTTTATGCTTTCCATACATAGTATGTATCTCTAAGCCACACATATATTAACTAGTTAATGTAACCTTCTCTGATTGCAAATTTAATACACTCTCAGTGTGGGAAGGTTGGCAAGATAATGAGGTGTAAAGAGAAGTATAAATAAGAATTCAAGCAAAATTGTTGCCCTAAACACAACATTATAAATACCATTGTTAGTATTCTGATCCATTTTGCTCCTCTTATTACATACTTCACATAATCAACTGGGTTCAGAACAACTGCTTTAAAATGAATGGAGCTTCCCTGGTGGTCCAGTGGTTAAGACCGCTCTTCTACTACAGTGGGTACAGGTTCAATTCCTGGTTGGGGAACTAAGATTCTCCTTGCCGTTCAGTGTGGCATAAATAAAAATAAAATAAAATAAAATTGATGTGGCTGTTTCATTTACAAGGTGCTTTTGTTTCCCATGGGCTTCCCTTGTGGCTAAGCTGGTAAAGAATCGCCTGCCGTGCGGGAGACCTGGGCTGATCCCTGGGTTGGGAAGATCCCCTGGAGAAGGGAAAGGCTACCCACTCAGTATTCTGGCCTGGAGAATTCCGTGGACTGCATAGTCTATGGGGTCACCAAGAGTCGAACACGACTGAGCGAATTTCACTTTCACTTTGTTTCCCATCTCACTCACTGACTTCCCTGTGAGGTCAGTGATGTANTGATCCCTGGGTTGGGAAGATCCCCTGGAGAAGGGAAAGGCTACCCACTCAGTATTCTGGCCTGGAGAATTCCGTGGACTGCATAGTCTATGGGGTCACCAAGAGTCGAACACGACTGAGCGAATTTCACTTTCACTTTGTTTCCCATCTCACTCACTGACTTCCCTGTGAGGTCAGTGATGTATTTTCATCTCCATTTTTGAGATGAGGAACAGAGGTCCTGAGAGATGAGAGTCAGTATCTCAAGATCGCTCAGCTCTCAAGTGAAGGAATCAGGACTCATATCTGGATCTTTGGATTCAGAGTCCAGTGGCTTTTCTGTTGAAATATCCTAGGATCACCACCATTCCCCCTCACTGAAGTCCCCAAAAGTAAGTGGTGGCCCTTCCTTCTCGTTCTGTCTCCTTGCCTTCTCATGACCTCTTTTCAATTTAAGTGCCAGCTTGCATCTTTATTTTAAATCGATTTTGCCTGTGTGTAAAAGTTGACTGGGGAGAAGAAATACAGTGTCATTTACCTTAGAGGCCACTTTTTTTTTTTAAATTATTTTTGGTTGAAGAACAATTGCTTTACAGTATTGCATTGGCTTCTGCCACACATCAACATGAGTCAGCCATAGGTATACATAAGTCCTCTCCCTCTTGAACCTCCCTTCCACTTCCCACCCCTCTAGGTTGTTACAGAGCCCTGGTTTGCGTCACACAGCAAATTAGAGGTGACATCTTTAAGAAATGGTCCTGGTTTTCAGCTGTTGCTGCTCTGACTCACCTTTCTTCCAAGCTAAGGCCTGTATCCTGAGTAGAGGCATGGCTTTAACTTGACGTTGTCACAAAGGTCCACGCTTCCAAAATGTGCTTAAACTGCTCCTGTGTAGTAGAATCTCTCTCCACGGACATGAGCTTCTGGGAGCAAATAAATTGGCAAAAAAGTCAGGGGTGGGGGACAGGGGGAAGGCGGCAATTTCCATTAAGATGATTCTAGATTTGGCCTAAGTTGGAATGTTAATTTTGTCAGAAGTTTCCACAGAAATACTGATGATCAAAACATTATCTTTTTTTTTTTTTTTTTTTTTTTTTTTGTATTTTGGGTTCTCTCACTATTCTTATTAAAAAAAAGCAAATTAAAACAGACTTAAAAAAAAAAAAGTTAAAAAGATGTGTATAAGAGACAGTGACTGAGGTGACTTAGCAGCAGCAGCAGCAGCAGNATTTTTTTTTTTTTTTTTTTTTTTTTGCAGTGTGGTGCTTTAGTCTTAAGTTGTGTTCAACCCTTGCAACTCCATGGACTAGACTGCCAGGCTCCTCTGTCCCTGGGATTCTCAAGGCAAGAATACTAGAGTGGGTTGCCATTTCCTTCTCCAGGGAATCTTTCCGACCCAGGAATCAAACTGGATCTCCTGCATTGCAGGCAGATTCGTTACCGACTGAACTATATTCTTCTTGAGTAACAAAAGGACGCAGTGAAGCTGTTTTCAGCTGATCTTTTTACTTTCACTGAGGCCATCTGCAAACATTTTGATTCATCTGTCTATTCCTGCAGCACTGCCAACCTTCTCTTTTACTGGAGAAGTGCCAGCCACCAAGTAGAGCATCTCCAGCATGGGTGGTGTGAGGAAGACTTTGGAAATTCTTAACTGTTTTCTGGTGGTGTCTGTTTTATTACATTGCTCATGCACAGAAGCTGAAGATGTTACATCATCACCCACCATCATCATTATAACACAGTCAGACAGTACAGCGTAACTACCATATTCCTGGTACTGTCTTTAGAATTCCTTTGAGGTAACTGTCGTCTGCATTTTGCAGATGAGGAAACCGAGGCTCAGGGTGGTTACTCAAGTAGCTTGAGTTCACCTTGTTAGTAAGAGACAGAATCAGATTTTGAATGCAGGTCTGTCTGAAATCAAAGTCTGAGTTTTTTAAGAGCAGTTCGCCTGTGGAAAAGACTATGCGATTCCAATGCAGGGTCTTGGGTTCAATCCCTCGTCAGGGAACTAAGATCCCGCATGCCACACAGCACAGCAAAAAGAAAAAAATGTGGTCCATTCACGGAGAGCTTCTGTCACTTACGTACTATGTACTCTAAGTTATGCAGAGGTGACAACACCTGCCTGTTACCCCAGGAGTTTCCAGTTCAATGGAAAGAAAAAAGACTCACACAGAAAGAGTTGCAGTGCAAACCCAGTGTGTGAACTGCTATTAAGAAGGACTAGCAATACATCGTGTGAGCCTAGGCGAAGATTAACTCTTATTGAAGGAAAGATAAACTCATTCGGGGGAAATGAGGGATTAGAGGAAGGTCTTGAAAAGTTATAACTTCATCAGCTGTCACTACAGAGTAGTTCCCATGAAGACAACATTACAAATGTAAGTCTAATGTTGTAAGAGTGTGTCATTGGGATTTGATAATTATTAAGTGGCTACTGCTAGCCCCTTGGTCTGTCCTATATCATTCAGCTTTAAATACGGCAGGGGTTGGTTCTCACCTTTGATCAAATCCTACCGTGATTAGAAACAAGAGAGCCGACTAAGGACATCGAGGCAGCCAGCAGGAAAGCTGTGTCTGGCAGGCTGGGGGAGGTGGGGGCACATGGCAGGGACTACTGAGGCTTATCACACCCCAGCTGCTCTGAGAAGCCCCTGCCACTCGCTCCCCACAGCCAGGCTTCCATTGCTGGCTTCCCCTTTATAACTTGTTTTTCTATTTAAGAGGACACTTGACTGATGTTCATTTTATCCTGGTATCTGTAGAAAATATAAAAGAAAATGTATATAGCAAATATCATCTTCACTGTTTCACCTCCACAGTCTGGACCACAGCCTGGCACACAATGCTTGGTGAAAAAAATGTCAAGGGACATTTTCTGCATGAAGGTCTGTTTGGTGGGAATGGAAGGATGTGCTGGCCAGTGTTGACATAAGGAGAGATGGAGAAGTCTTGGATGAACTGGATGTGTTTCACCGTCTTGCCTAGGGCAGCCTGGTGTGAGTTATTTGTAGGGATGGAAGTGTCAGACCCTGTACCAATACCTAGCTGTCCCAGGGGAGTGGGCATCTCATATACAGAACCCATTCATCTGCCCAGGCCTCTCTGCTTCAGAAGGTTAGGCGTCTGAAAGGCCTACCTGTTTGTCCAAGGAGAAACCAAGGTTCCAGAATGCTGCTGAGTTTAATGCAAAATGATACCAGGAAGAGAACTTAGGTGACTCAGAGTCTAAAATTGTATTGTGCAATCAGCCAGGGTGCCAGGCTCCCAGGTAAGCTGGCTGGACTGGGAAAGACTAGGGTTGAGGAATGCTGGCCTCTACTCTCCACACACCCTCCAACCAAAGGCCAGAGTAAACCCCCACCAGAAATGGGCCCAGGCTGCTCTCATTTCCAAACAGATCGTCGGCAGAAACACAGTGCTTGTCTTCAACGAGGTCTCCTGAGGAGACAACACTGAAAGCCTCTGAGTACTGAAGGAGCTGAAGAACTATCTGCTCCCCATGAACGCACTCACCACACTGAAACCATGGGCCATCTTCCCAGAAGGAGCTCCTCCAATTTTTGTGGTCCTAAGTCACAAAGCTTGGGTGGTGGCTGAACCTGAACTGAATGGTAGGCAGTCACCATGTTAGCACAGGAGACAGCGCCCCCGGAGTGTGAGGATGTGATGCAATGATTATGCCAAACGCCAACCCCCCCCCCACCCCC
>SJYX01002025.1:59144-79797 GCA_006410675.1 Oreotragus oreotragus
CACCCCCCCCCCCACCCACCATCTCCGTGTTTCTTTCAATGAGACAAGGGGTCTCTTGGGTCTCCTGATGGGCTTGGCTGCCCAGATGCAAAATCTTTGAGCCCAGGACTGTTCCTCTTTCCCAGGGCGCCACCTCCAGCCACCTGCTCCGTGGTGACTGGGTGCCCGGGGAAGCTCTCGAGTGCCTGAGCCTGTTTGTGGCTGTGTGGTGGACACTGCCAGACACTCCCAGCTGAGGAACATAAACCTGACCCCAGGCACAGCCCTGAGAACCAGGTCCGGGCTCCTCATCCTGCAGCCACCTTCCCTGCCGCAGGCGGCGCCTTCTCTCTTCCTGGACTCCGGCAGAAGGAACACGGTCACTCCTAGCAGGAGCAGGAGCCCCGTTTCTCCTTCTGTTCCTCCCTGTCAGGCTTGTCTCGTGTTTCCCATTCCTTTCCGGCTTCACACAGGAGAGGAAAAAGCTTTGGGCAAGCTCTCCTTTGGCCTTTTTACTCTTTCCTCACATTCCCGTGAGGGTCCTTGGTGAAGGNTCCTGGACTCCGGCAGAAGGAACACGGTCACTCCTAGCAGGAGCAGGAGCCCCGTTTCTCCTTCTGTTCCTCCCTGTCAGGCTTGTCTCGTGTTTCCCATTCCTTTCCGGCTTCACACAGGAGAGGAAAAAGCTTTGGGCAAGCTCTCCTTTGGCCTTTTTACTCTTTCCTCACATTCCCGTGAGGGTCCTTGGTGAAGGGACAAGAGAGGTAATTAAGCCAGTTTTATTAATAGCTGTTCTGGAATCGTTCGAGGAAAACCTTGGGCTTTGCATGGCTGCTCCCTGTCTGGGAAGTCTCAGGTCAGAGTCTCTTGAAGATTTTTCTCCTTCTATTCTTGTTTTCTATTTTTTCCTCCTATTTTTCCTCTTCGTGGCGCCCAGCCCGGCCAATCCCCGCCCCCGAGGGCACTGTCCTGTTTTAGGAGGCAGGAATCTGTCTGCAGGCAAGGTCGGGAGGTGACGGCACCTCTGGCAGGTGGTGGCACAGCGGGCCTGGCCTCGTCTGTTACTAACTGTTGACACTTGGTCCAGAGGCGCACGTTAGGAGCAGCGCTCCCCTCCAGCAGGCTGCTCTCCGGCGTGGGCAGAGACGACAGGCAGTGACTCACAACGCGGCGGGAGACCCAGTCACTGGGGCTGCAGGGAAGCAACGTGGAAGGACAGGCCGGGAGAGGAGGGCGTCTCTCTCCTCATCCCCCAGGTCCCCACCACCCCCAACCTCCACAGATGTGTATAAGAGACATATTACCAAGAATATGGAAATCAGGGTGCTTGCTGTCACTGTCGGGCACTCCAAAGACCAGACAATTTCTGTCTTCATTTTGAATCTGGTTTGAAATGAGATGAAATTGGAGAAAAGGTCTTTACTTTATGGTGATATTTTTGCCCTCCCAAACAAGTCTATCTCAGGCAGCCCTGAAAGAGACGCAGTACTCTAGGAAAGGGGGAGGGCCATATTCCTCTTGAAATTTGTACCCCAAATCATGGAGTATGTGTCTATATGCTCTTTTACTGTTTTTCTGGGAATGGGAGCCAGAGGTATTATGGGATTCTGTCAGGCCAAGAGTCCCACAAGGCTCTGTGCCATTTGTGAAGTGCTGTGTTGAGTTGATTTTTTCATATACCCGAGGAAGACAGACGGGCTTTTGCTCTGATCTCACACACCGATATCCCAGCCTGACTGGCTTGTTGCAGGGGTGCCAGAGCCCAGAGACCATGCCGCTACCTCAAGGCCAACCACGCAGAGACACGATGCCATTGGAGCCTTCGTTTCAGCGCATGCTTTCAGTTCTCAGGTGTGTCAGCCTCTCTGCCTTGACTTCACACCCGCAAGGCCCAATTCTGGAAAAGGTGTGAGGAATATGGGTCATGTTTGCAGAGCTGGAGGGTGTCATGAGGGTTTTCAGAAAAAGGGGTACAGAGGCTCATGTGTTCCTAAGTCATCATCCGCACACCTGATCAGGAAAAGGAAATGACTGGAAGCCTTGTCACTCAGAGCATGTCTCTGCTTGTCCTCAATACACACACGCACACACACATACAAAGGGACCCTTAGCGGCAAGCCCTGTCTAGGGGTTATGTTGTCGCTATTTTGATTATTTTATAAAAACATTCTGGTGTAATCTACATCCTAAGAGTAGTGAGGAAATAGCTGAAGTGTCTTAATCAGGCATCCACATTCCAAAGGTGGTTAGTTAGCATCTGAAATGTACTAATTAGAGATTGACACTTCAGAGTGCGGGGAGTGACTCGGCGTCAAATATAATTACTGACGTCTACACCACACAGAGTGTGTTCATGAGCAGAATGGATGTTAGGAGTAAAATTTTCAGTGGTGGAATGGATGGTATTTAAGTCATGCAAACTGGCAGTACAAGGTTTCAAATAAAAATAAACAAACTAAAGCCTCCACAAGTAAATATTCTCCTTTTTCCCCCCTGTCCAGTGTGGATCCTTCAAGAAGTTTCATAGCTATGGGATTAAATCCAAAATATTTAATTCAGCAACTTTGCATGGCTTGGCTGCAGCTTCAGACACACACACGGTCCCACCTACGAGGCTCACACAGGCAGCTTGTTTCCCTTCTTAAGACCTACTCATATGCTGTTTTCTTGGTGGGAAGCTCTCTGCTACTTGCTGTGTGAACTTACTTAAGGCACTTATATTTCTAAACCTCTACTTTCTTCGGAGAAGGCAATGGCACCCCACTCCAGTACTCTTGCCTGGAAAATCCCATGGATAGAGGAGCCTGGTAGGCTGCAGTCCATGGGGTCGCTAAAAGTCGGACACAACTGAGCGACTTCACTTTCACTTTTCACTTTCATGCACTGGAGAAGGAAATGGCAACCCACTCCAGTGTTCTTGCCTGGAGAATCCCAGGGACGGAGGAGCCTTGTGGGCTGCCGTCTATGGGGTCGCACAGAGTCGGACACGACTGAAGTGACTTAGCAGCTTAGCAGCCACTTTCTCATCTATAAGATAGGAGAGAAAAACCACTCTCTGCAATATTACTAAGGATGAGGTTACATCTATAAGAAGTTCAGCTCAGTGCCTGGCATACGGAAAATGGTTTTTTATTAGTTACCTAGCTACCTGATGAAAACTCATCTCAGGTGAGTTCTTTTCTAAGGGCTTTTCTGGTCCCCCACCCATAAATCAAGATAATATATCTCTGCTCTAGGCTTTCACAAAGCCTGGTTGACATCGGTGTGTGTACACACCATACTTGATAGTAAATTTCTTTGTATGTGTCTATCTCTACCTAAAAACCATTGGCTCTGTTAGGGCTTTTTTTTAATGTCTCCAGTACCTGGTGTCTAATAGATACTCAATAAATATTCAATCAACGAATGAACAAGAGCATGAGCTAATTAGAGATGTGTGACTCTCCGTAGAGACATCTGGGAGGGAGCTGTGAGGATTAGCACTCAGTGGTGGAATAGGAGTCATGTGGAATGAAGAGGAGTAAACCAAGCTTGACTCGGACACTGTAGTAGGATTCAGCTCAATATATGGAAATACTCCTGTGACTTGAAAAAATGGAAGGAGCTGCCTTAGTGGTAGTTCTTTTCCAAACTGATTTCAACAGAGGCTAATAAAAAGGCAAACTGAATTTACCTACGGGATAAAGATTTGCCTGTAAGGTGCTGCCTAATATTTACCTGATATTCTATGATAATTCCATGTGAGAAATAAAACATTTTTTTATTTTGTGAAACATTACCAAATGAATATTTAGGCTTTATTGCATGTTGATCCTATATCTTAATATCCTTAACTTTGCTCCTAAGTAAACTTTTTAGTTTTCAAATGATCTGTATTTCTGCTTGATCAGTTCGATTATTATAGACTTCCCAGGTGGCACTAGTGGTAAAGAACCCAACTGCCAGTGAGGAGACGTAAGAGTTTAATCTTATTTTAATAAATGCGGGTTCAATCCCTGGGACGATGAAGATCTCCTGGAGGAAGACATGGCAACCCACTCCAGTATTCTTGCCTGTGGAATCTCATGGATAGAGGAGCCTGGTATGGTTTATAGGGTCACAAAGAGTTGGGCACGACTGAAGAAACTTAGCACAACAGCACGTTATTATCGAATATAATGCTTATACATGTACTTATCCTATATATAGCTACTATCAAAGCCAGCCTTATTGATAGGATGATATATTCTGTGAGACTTTTGCTCGATTTGGGGGAAAACCAGGTAGAATTGTAAATTATTTGTATCAAATTGTGGGGTTTTAGGCCATTACTGAAAGCACAGGAGTGGCTGAAAGAGGTCATTTTGGCTTTAAAACCAGAATGACTTTAAACCAACAAGGGCTTTAAAGCCAAAAATCAAGTAAATCTTGAGTTGAACTAAACCTCTAAATTCGCAGTATTATTAAATGTCAATTTTTTTTTTAATTTTCCAGAAAATGGTCAAACTTCAGATAAATCCAAAGCCTGAGCTACTTTATTCAATTTGCAGTAAACAATCAATCCTTGAATGGGGAATATTCTCAAGCTATAGCTTGTGTACAAACTTCACATAACCAGGAAATTCCCATGTTGCCTCTGGAGCAGGTCTTTAGAAGGTATCCACTAAGTAGACACTTTGTGAATAGGTTAAAAAAAAAAAAAGATCTAGCCATCTAGAATGAGCTTGTTTTGTTTTTTTTTTTATTGGCAACACTGGGGCTAAATATTTGTCAATTTTTTTCTTGGCTTTTTTGGAAAAGCAGAAACACTCGTATCACTTTATGAAAGAACCAGATTGCTTCAACTGTTTATGCTTTGTAATTGTGCTCAGTCACTCAGTTGTGACCGAGTCTTTTGCAACCCTATGGACTGTAGCCCTCCAGGCTCTTCTGCTGTTGGGATTTCCCAGGTAAGAATACTGGAGCGAGTTGCCATTTCTTTCTCCAGGGAATCTTCGCAACCCAGGGATCGAACCTGTGTCTCCTTCATCTCTTGTACTGGCAGGTGGATTCTTTACCACTGAGCCCCCTGGAAACCCATTTGTATCTTAGAAGCATTTTTTCTTCATTATTTTATACTTTTTTCTCTGCATCCATTGGGCAAGTGTCTAGAATAGGATAAAAGCTATGCCTTTAAGACTAAGATGGTTCTTTTCACCACCAAGTAGAATAAAGATCACAGCAAGCAGCTAAAATGTGATGCTTCCTGTAAAATAGGTTTGAATAGATTTGAGAATTATTTGGCTCCCTATTTTGGTCAGATGAACAGAACATTGATTATATATTGACTCTACTTGTGGTCATGTTGATGGGGCTTATTTACGTTTATTCTAAAGAATTTTCCTTGGCTTTAGCAAAATGAAAGTATGCCATGGGCTTTCCTGGTGGTCCAGTGGTTAAGACCTCCTATGCAGGGGGCGTGGGTTTGATCCCTGGCTGGGGAACTAAGATCCCAAATGCATGGTGCAGCCAAAAAACAAAAACAACTCACTGAAAACAAAATGCAAATATGCTATCGTTCCTTTGATGAATGTGACAATTGGTCGTGCCTTTTAAGAAGACTAAAATTCCTGGCAAAAGCCCATGAATTACCCAGCGGCATCACAGTCACAGACAAAAATAAGTCATTACAAGTTTTCTGCAGGTATTTCATTATTTGAGAATATGCACCACACAGTGCTTAGTTCACTGTATTTCTTAAAAGATTTCATGTTGTATAAAGCTGGTAAGATAATAACAGTCTCAATCTCATTATACTGAGATTTCATTTTATTTTTATTTTCTAATATGCCATTTCAAGAATAAAGTGAATAAAATGGTAGCAAACATCTCAACAGCTGGATGGTGAAATTAGTTTTATAAGGGTGCCTCACTAACAACTATATGTCATTATGATTGTTTCATAGAATAATTTTAAGGAATCCCAAGGGATTTTCAGGCTCACAATGTTTTTAATCAAGGAAACAGTACGGACTTCAGAAAATTCCCACTGTATTTCATCAGTTCTCTCCTTTTTGGCATTGGAAACACTTAGAATTTCATTTCTTGTTTAAAAGATTCCGTGCTTATAAAGCAGGAGGAGGAGGAGAATTGCCAACAGTCAAAGTCTGGCTGAAAATTAACCTTAAAATCCTATAATTCTATATGAGTCATAATGTTTTGTTTCTGAATTTATAACAACTTCCCTGGAGGTAATGTTTAAGAGGCTAGAATTTTCTTAGATTAAGCAATCTTGGGAGAATTCTAAAATACTGGCAGCTGTGAGAAAGTCAAGTCTCTCAATTACTTACCATGTCCCCTAAATACTGAAATCAAAATAGCCTTGAGCTTAAAGAAGATATTCAGAAACCATGCCCCATAGGATTAACAGAGGCTGATGACTAGCAGAAATACTTGAGCCTGTTTTACAGAACAACAGATAAAGGAACAGCTTGTTAAAAACCCTTCTGCTTGTAAACTCCTTTCACTGATTAAGCTTGCTTTAGATCTTTCTTTTTTTCCCCCCTCTCTTTACTTGCATATCCTCCAAGCTTCACACAGCTAATGCATCACAAGACTCCTTAACCACTCCTATAGGTAATACCTCTAACATATGGGTTTCTATGGTAACAAGAGCTTACATTGCTTTTTAGTAACCTGGATTCTGCTCCTATCCAGTGCAGGCTGGCTAAAACTGGTTGGAACCACCAACTTTAAAATAGGACATGTCAATAAATGACCTTCCGACATCAAAAGGCCAAAAACTCCACTGTCAGGTCACATTAAGGGCTTCCATTTTTGAATATGCATGCCATGAAGAAGCATGTAACCCAAGTACACCTGCATGGAACACATGACCTCACCTCTTCCTTACCTCCAAGGACCTTTCTCCACACCCAAGACCACCCTGCTTCTTTATTCCAAATACCTCCAGCCCCTTACCTTCAGGGAGGCAGATCTGAGACTTGTTCTCCCATATCCTTGTTTGGCTGCTTTGTGAATAAACTCCTCCTTTGCTGCAAACCTCAGTATTTTAGTGTCTGGCTTGCTGTGCAACTAACAAATGAGTCTGGTTCAGTAATAGTTCTTTTTTTTAATTATTTTACTTTATTTTACTTTATAATACTGTATTGGTTTTGCCATACATCAACATGAATCCGCCATAGGTGTACATGTGTTCCCAATCCTGAACCCCCCTCCCTCCTCCCTCCCCATACCATCCCTCTGGGTCATCCCAGTGCACCAGCCTCAAGCATCCTGTATCCTGCATCGAACCTAGACTGGCCATTCATTTCTTATATGATATTATACGTGTTTCAATGCCATTCTCCCAAATCATCCCACCCTCACTCTCTCACACAAAGTCCAAAAGACTGTTCTATACATCTGTGTCTCTTTTGCTGTCTTGCATACAGGGTTATTGTTATCATTTTTCTAAATTCCATATATGTGTGTTAGTATACTGTATTGGTGTTTTTCTTTCTGGCTTACTTCATTCTGTATAATCGGCTCCAGTTTCATCCACCTCATTAGAATGGATTCAAATGTATTCTTTTTAATGGCTGAGTAATACTCCATTGTGTGTATGTACCCCAGCTTTCTTATCCATTCATCTGCTGATGGACATCTAGGTTGCTTCCATGTCCTGGCTATTATAAATAGTGCTGCGATGAACATTAGGGTACACATGTCTGTTTCAATTCTGGTTTCCTTGGTGTGTATGCCCAGCAATGGGATTGCTGGGTCATAAGGCAGTTCTATTTCCAGTTTTTTAAGGAATCTCCACACTGTTCTCCATAGTGGCTGTACTAGTTTGCATTCCCACCGACAGTGTAAGAGGGTTCCCTTTTCTCCACACCCTCTCCAGCATTTCTTGCTTGTAGACTTTTGGATCACAGCCATTCTGACTGGTGTGAAATGGTACCTCATTGTGGTTTTGATTTGCATTTCTCTGATAATGAGTGATGTTGAGCATCTTTTCATGTGTTTGTTAGCCATCTGTGTGTCTTCTTTGGAGAAATGTCTGTTTAGTTCTTTGGCCCATTTTTTGGTTGGGTCGTTTATTTTTCTGGAATTGAGCTACAGAAGTTGCTTGTATATTTTTGAGATTAATTGTCAGTTGCTTCATTTGCTATTATTTTCTCCCATTCTGAAGGCTGTTTTTTCACCTTGCTTATAGTTTCCTTTGTTGTTCAGAAGCTTTTAATTTTAATTAGATCCCATTTGTTTATTTTTGCTTTTATTTCCAGAATCCTGGGAGGTGGGTCATAGAGGATCCTGCTGTGATTTATGTTGGAGAGTGTTTTGCCTATGTTCTCCTCTAGGAGTTTTATAGTTTCTGGTCTTATGTTTAGATCTTTAATCCATTTTGAGTTTATTTTTGTGTATGGTGTTAGAAAGTACTCTAGTTTCATTCTTTTACAAGCGGTTGACCAGTTTTCTCAGCACCACTTGTTAAAAAGATTGTCTTTAATCCATTATATATTCTTGCCTCCTAGTAATAGTTCTATATAGTGCAACATTTGGGGAAAAATATATCAGTGTATCTATAAGCAGAGACACATGCAAAATGAATCAGCTCTGGGCACCATTCTATAAGGTATGATTTAAATACTCTGCCCACTCAGGACACTCTGAGAGTCATTACACATGCCCTCTAGGCCCTACCCCCCAATTATTTACTGTGCCTCATAAATACCTTCAGTTGAATCCTGGAACCTCACCCCACTGCCAAGAAGCCTCTGTGGTGTTCTACTGCCATGTCCCTGGGCTTCCCAGGTAGCTCTAGTGGTAATGAACCTGGGTTTGATCCCTGGGTTGGGAAGATCCCCTGAAGGCAAGCATGGCAACCCATTGCGTTATTCTCCTCTGGAGAATCTCATGGACAGAGGAGCCTGGCAAGCTATAGTCCATAGGATTGCAAAGACATGACTGAAGGGACTTAGCATGCAAGCATGTACCATGTCTATAGTCCCTGTACTTTTCATTGTTTCTCAAATAGATTTATTTATCTTGAGGTAGTGTCATAATATTTAAAGTAGAAATCTCATTAATTTCTTTCCATGGACTCATATCCTCCCTAAAACTAGAAGCATTTGTCAAGCTAAGGAAAGTATAAGTTAATATGTCTCTGCAGTTGAAGAAAGCCATAATGGCCTCTTATGCTTCCTGCATGGCTTTATGCTTTAAATAGAGTTGAGAAGAAGAAGGTTGGAATGGGGAATCTTTGAAAATGGCATGGCAACTTCCACTTGTTATAGCCACGCGTTCTGGGAAACAAACTCACTCAGAAGGACAATGCAGATAGTGGAGTGCAGTTTATTACACCGGCGGGCCCAGGGCAGAGTCTCCTCTTAGCCAAGGACCCCGACCAGCATTTGTGAAAATCTTTTATACCCCATGTGCATGTGTCTGTACCCACTACCACAAATTCCTTGAGACTTACATAAACCAAGGAAAATACAATCCCAATAACCCCATCATTCACGTACTATGTGCTCATGTGCTCAAACAGTCAAACAATTAGCCAATAATCAATAAGCCTGAGGTTACACTCTGATAGATACAGAAAAATTTATGCTCTGTCTGGAGGAAAGGGTGATTAGTGTATGTTTTCTCTTAGGCGATGAGTAACCTAGATACGATCTTCAAGGTTCCCTGTCTGGAGGGGGTCTTATCCTTCTGTTGTTTTTCATAGGCATTAAACACAGAGTTCAGAGTCCATTGGAAAGATAGCCAAGCATGAAAAGGATGAACAGGCCTAAGAGGGAGTCCAGGCCCTATGAATTCCTTCTTCACACTGACTCTGGGACCTCTGGGTACACACAAACAAGCTACTGTTCCATATAAGACACAATGCCTAGAAAGTTAGCATAGAATGGCAATATTCAGTGCATTTTATTGTATTTTTTTACCCCAAATATCTGAGTGATTTTTCAGTTTTTCTGGGTAAGAAAGCAAAAGAATATGGGGGGAAATCACTTAAGGCTGAGATTTTTTAAAATGCTTTCTTACAATAGTACCCACAGTGATTAAGTGCAAGGTAATTTTTTCATTTTAATGAAAGAATTGGAGGTATTTCCTTTGGCAGAAAAATGAAGATCTGAAAGATACTATGACCTAAATCAAATCCCTTATGATTATACAGTGGAAGTGACAAATAGACTCAAGGGATTAGATCTGATAGACAGAGTGCCTGAAGAAGTATGGACAGAGGTTCATGACACTGTACAGGAGGCAATGATCAAGACCATCCCCAAGAAAAATAAATACAAAAAGGCAAAATGGTTGTCTCAGGAGGCCTTACAAATAGCTGAGAAAAGAAGAGAAGTGAAAGGCAAAGGAGAAAAGGAAAGATACACCCATTTGAATGCAGAGTTCCAAAGAACAGCAAGGAGAGATAAGAAAGACTTCCTCAGCGATCAATGCAAAGAAATAGAGGAAAACAATAGAGATCTCGTCAAGAAAATTAGAGATACCAGGAGAATATTTCATGCAGAGATGGGCACAATAAAGGACAAAAATGGTATGGACCTAACAGAACCAGAAGATATTAAGAAGAGGTGGCAAGAATACACAGAAGAACTATACAAAAAAAGTTCTTCATGACCCAGATAATCATGATGGTGTGATCACTCACCTAGAGCCAGACATCCTGGAATGCAAACTCAGGTGGGCCTTAGGAAGCATCACTATGAACAAAGCTAGTGGAGGTGATAGAATTCCAGTTGAGCTCTTTCAAATGCTAAAAGATGATGCTGTGAAAGTGCTGCACTCAATGTGCCAGCAAATCTGGAAAACTCAGCAGTGGCCACAGGACTGGAAAAGGTCAGTTTTCATTCCAATCCCAAAGAAAGGCAATGCCAAAGAATATTCAAACTACCACACAATTGTACTCATCTCACATGCTAGTAAAGTAACACTCAAAATTCTCCAAGTCAGGCTTCAACAGTATGTGAACTGTGAACTTCCAGATGTTCAAGATGGATTTTAAAAAGGCAGAGGAACCAGAGATCAAATTGCCGCCATCCACTGGATCATGGAAAGAGCAAGAGAGTTCCAGAAAAACATCTACTTCTGATTTATTGACTATGCCAAAGCCTTTGACTGTGTGGATCACAACAAATTCTGAAATTTGGAAAATTCTGAAAGAGATGGGAATACCAGACCACCTGACCTGCCTCCTGAGAAATCTGTATGCAGGTCAGGAAGCAACAGTTAGAACTGGACATGGAGCAAAAGGCTGGTTCTAAATAGGAAAAGGAGTATGTCAAGGCTGTATATTGTCACCCTGCTTATTTAACTTATATGCAGAGTACATCATGAGAAATGCTGGGCTGGATGAAGCACAAGCTGGAATCAAGATTGCCAGGAGAAATATCAATAATCTCATATACGCAGATGACACCACCCTTATAACAGAAAGTGAAGAACTAATGAGCCTCTTGATGAAAGTGAAAGAGGAGAGTTTAAAAGTTGGCTTAAAACTCAACATTCATAAAAAATAATATTATGGTATCCAGTCTCATCACTTCATGGCAAATAGATGGGGAAACAATGGAAACAGTGACAGACTATATTTTGGGGCTCCAAGATCACTACGGATGGTGGCTGTAGCCATGAAATTAAAAGACACTTGCTCCTTGGAAGAAAAACTATGACCAATCGAGACAGCATATTAAAAGAGCAGAGACATCACTTTGCCAACAAAGGTCCATCTAGTCAAAGCTATGGTTTTTCCAGTGGTCATGTATGGATGTGAGAATTGGATCATAAAGAAAGCTGAGCGCCAAAAATATGATGTTTTTGAACTGTGGTGTTGGAGAAGACTCTTGAGAGTCCCTTGGAGGGCAAGGAGATCCAACCAGTCAATCCTAAAGGAAATCAGTCCAGAATATTCATTGGAAGGACTGATGCTGAAGCTGAAACTCCAATTCTTGGGGCCCCTGCTGTGAAGAACTGACTCATTTGAAAAGACCCTGATACTAGGAAAGATTGAAGGCAGGAGGAGAAGGGGACGACAGAGGATGAGATGGTTAGATGTCATCACAACTCGATGGACAGGGAGTTGAGTTTACTCGATGAGTTTGAGTAAGCTCAGGAGTTGGCGATGGACAGGGAAGCCTGTCATGCTGCAGTCCATGGGGTCACAACTGAGCGATTGAACTGAAGTGAAGGATGGTGAAGAGAGTATAGAAGGGACCCTGATGGATGTGTTAAATAGGAAATGTCTGTCCCATGACAGAGATTTGACACCCTTCAAGGATATAGGAATGTTAAGGGCAGAGTGAGAACCAATGAGTAGACGTCATCATAGTGGAAAATATTTTAGCTCAAAATATGGACAAACTTTCTACCAACTTTCTACCATTCAATCTGAAGTTGACTGAATGGTTACTTTACAAGGACTCTAAAAGGAGAATTTATGCATGGAGATGACCTCTAAGATTTCTTCCAACCATGATGTTGAAGGATCCTATTATTCTAGATCTAAATAACACTTGCTCTCTGCTGAATTTCCCTCTGAACTAATTTCTTTGGAAACCTGGGCCAGAGACCAATGGCTCTTAGAAGAGTAGCTTCCTAGAAGAGTTGCCTTTTCTTCAGCACAAAAAATAGAAAAAAAAAAAATCATTCACTTCTATGGACTAATTTGTGTTTTGACTACAGGAATGACAACATGATACTTAAAAACATTCACTAGGGGAAAAAAAGTCAGCTAAATTGTTGTTTGTTATCATATAGTCTTAAAAAGAGAAAATATAGAATTGTTTTCTTTTGAACTTGTTGCTGAAGAGAAAACCAGGACCCATCTCGCTTTTTCCAAATGACTGTGCTGTGAGTGATATCAGTGGCACACTACAGACAGGGCATGTTCACATTTTAGGTCTTTGTACTTTGGTTGACCAATTTCTGAGTTGGAATACTAGGCAGAGGTTATTTGGATTGAGCCTCCTGTTGCCTTTCACTGCTTTTGGCTTATGGATCCTGGTGCTCAGATTAAAGGTACGATTCTCTCCAGTCTGTGTGCTAAGCCTGTATGAGAAAGGATCAGCAATGTGGCTGGCTCTGCCAACAACGCAGATAAATCAACACTTGGCCTCTGGGAAGCCCTAATGTTCCCTCATTGATTCAATGATTCTTTCATTCCAGGATGGATAAAAATGTACTTTCCAATATGAAATTTGAATGTCATCCAGTCCCTGGGAAAAGCTGACACATCTGTCCTTGGAGGGTTGGTAAAACTTTGTTAACAAAAAGCGGGATCTACAAGGGACTTGCAGCTTGTGGAAGTGTGTCCAGGGCCTTTTCCTGGTGTGCTCTCTTGAGTTGAGTCTTGGTTTCTCTTCCTATAAAACAAGGTCAATGAGACTCTATCTATGAAAGCTCTTGATAAGTTCAAGAGACATGCTGTTAGGTGTTGGTACAATTACTGGATTTCCCATGGATGGGGCATCATTTTACAATTCTCATCAGATATATATTGTTGAAAAATTATCTTCCAAATCAATAATAATCCCCAATTATCAAGCCTTTACTATTTTTTTTTAAAATGAGCTTAGCCAGGTTCATTTCAGTTCAGTTCACTTGCTCAGTCGTGTCTGACTCTTTGCCACCCCATGGACTGCAGCACGCCAGGCCTCCCTGTCCATCACCAGCTCCCAGAATTTACTCAAAGTCATGTCCATCAAGTCGGTGATGCCATCCAACCATCTCGTTCTCTGTCATCCCCTTCTCCTCCTGCCTTCAATCTTTGACAGCATTGGGGTTTTTTCAAATGAGTCAGTTCTTCGCATTAGGTGGCCAAAGTATTGGAACTTCAGCTTCAGCATCAGTCCTTCCAATGAATATTCAGAACTGATTTCCTTTAGGATGGACTGGTTGGATCTTCTTGCAGTCCAAGGGACTCTCAAGAGTCTTCTCCAATATCACAGTTCAAAAGCATCATTTTTTGGTGCTCAGCTTTCTTTATGGTCCAACTCTCACATCCATACATGACTACAGGAAAAACCATAGCTTTAACTAGACAGAACTTTGTCAGTAAAGTAATAAACTGCAGCACGCCAGGCCTCCCTGTCCATCACCAACTCCTGGAGTTCACCCAAACTCATGTCCATTGAGTCAGTGATGCCATCCAGCCATCTCACCCTCTGTTGTCCCCTTCTCCTCCTGCCTTCAATCTTTGACAGCACTGGGGTTTTTTCAAATGAGTCAGTTCTTCGCATTAGGTGGCCAGAGTATTGGAACTTCAGCTTCAGCATCAGTCCTTCCAATGAATATTCAGAACTGATTTCCTTTAGGATGGACTGGTTGGATCTTCTTGCAGTCCAAGGGACTCTCAAGAGTCTTCTCCAATATCACAGTTCAAAAGCATCATTTTTTGGTGCTCAGCTTTCTTTATGGTCCAACTCTCACATCCATACATGACTACAGGAAAAACCATAGCTTTAACTAGACAGAACTTTGTCAGTAAAGTAATATCTCTACTTTTTTAATATGCTGTCTAGGTTGGTCATAGCTTTTCTTCCAACAAGCAAGTGTCTCTTAATTTCATGGTTGTTACTGAGTATTAAAATACAAGGTCTTATTTAATAATTATTCCACCACTAAGGTAGTATTATTATCTCTAATAGCAAATGTATTTATATTTATTATTAATTTATAAATGAGAAAACTGAGGTTTAGACAAAATGAATAATCTGCTCCATGCTTGAAAGTGTTAGTAGGCATCTGGCCCATATTTGTCTGATTCATGACATGAGAATTCTACTATTGATTTATCTCCTGCACTTCCAAAAAGGAGGGACTTTCATTCTGGTGAGGTGGGAATGGATGTGAGTGAATGTCCATAGAACTTCCTATCACATTCAGCCACTGCTCTGTCCAGCTGAGGTCCAGCTCTGATGCTCTTGGTATAGTGGATGCCATGGGTGCCCCATCCATGCCCTCATTACCAGCCAGAGCAGCCACACTGAAGCTGGTCTCCAGCTAAGATGAGATTCTTGCTTAGCTTCCCCCTCCACTCCCAGGCCCACTCTTTCCCCTTATCCTCCCTGTCCTGAGAGCATAAACCAAGAAGTCACTGGAGCAAAAAGTCCCCATTTTAGGCTCTGTTTCTATGAAACCTGAGCTAAGACAGTTGGGCACTGTTGAGTTTTTTCTAAGCTATATTCCTTTCCTCTAAGTCACAGAATTCCATGCTTTCAAAGCCTTCATTTAAATACATTTTCTCCCTGAGCTTATTGAGGGTATTATTATTGTTGTTTGGAACTAATCCTGGTTCCTTCATTTTCATCTGGGCGGATGAGGGAGTAGACCATCTTACAGTGAGGGTGTGATGTCATGAACGACTGAGATGAAGGGGTCTCTGGGGAGTAGTTGTTTCTGAGATCTAATTACTGACATAGCAAATCACTTAATACCATTTGTTCGGGCCCCTGATTCTTGTCGTATGTTTACAAGATTGTTGAGATTCTCTTCTCAGACAACCTGTCAGACAGTGCCTGTTTGGTGCACATGACCACTATAGCACCAAGTCCCTGGGGTTGGCAGACCTGCAAAGGACAGTTGTCTTTTTCTCTCTCTCGGTGTCCGAAATGTCTTTCTCTTTCCTCAGGGAAAGTAGAGTCTCACGACTATCTGCCTTCACTGCGTGCTGGTTCCTCAGTCAGACTCCGAAGGAGACTGTGGTGACTACGCTGAGACACGAGGACTAGGCTTTTACGTATTTCCCTGAAACAACAGCACAGCACTTCTTTGAGCTGAAGAAACAAGTAAATACAATAAAAATGCACTTTTCAGAGGGACCAATCTTATAAGGAGAAGGAAAAGATTTTCTGATAAACAGGCATGGTATTGGCTGTAGAGGGAAAGTATCTGGGGAAACTGCCAAAAGGATTGGACATTTCTACCAGTTAACCATTGGCAATGACAAGACTAGGCAGATCAGTGAGATTCAGCGCAAAGAGATAAGAAAGCTGGAGAAGAGAAGAGGACCATTTACTACAAGTTCAAAGTCTACAGGGTAGTCTATGTAGCCAGTGTGATCAATTTCATGGTTCCATTTCCCCTCCCCGCCCAATGTGGGCGATGGGCTGAAGGCAGGATGAAGACCATGGGAAGACGATTTCAGACTCATCAGTGGATGGCACCAAGTTCTCACTGTGCGGCCTGGCCTTCTGACAGTTAGGACACAGCTCTGTCTGCTTTAACTTTCTCTGTGTTTTTTTCACTCATTACTTACAATCTTTGATTACTTAGCCTGTTTAACTTCACAAGTCTTTCCATTGGTAAAGCCTTTATTTTTATTTACTGGCTGCCCCTCAAAGCGTGTGGGATCTTAGTTCCCCAATTAGGGACGGAACTCAGGCCATTGGCAGTAGAAGCACAGAGTCTGATGTATGCAGAGTACGTCATGAGAAATGCTGGGCTGGATGAAGCACAGGCTGGAATTAAGATTGCCAGGAGAAATATCAATAACCTCAGCTATACAGATGACACTACCCTTATGGAAGAGAGTGAGGAAGAACTAAAGAGCCTCTTGATGAAAGTGAAAGATGAGAGTGAAAAAGTTGGCTTAAAATTCAACATTCAGAAAACTAAGATCATGACATCCGGCCCCATCACTTCATGGCAAATAGAGGGGAAATGGTGAAAACAGTGACAGACTATTTTTGGTGGCTCCAAAATCACTGCAGATGGTGATTGCAGCCATGAAATTAAAGATGCTTGCTCCTTGGAAGAAAAGCTATGACCAACCTAGACAGCATATTAAAAAAACAGAGACATCACTTTGCCAACAAAGGTCCATCTAGTCAAAGCTATGGTTTTTCCAGTAGCCACGTATGGATGTGAGAGTTGGACTATAAGGAAAGCTGAGCACTGAAGAATTGATGTTTTTGAGCTGTGGTGTTGAAGAGGACTCTTGAGAGTCCCTTGCACTGCAAGAAGATCCAATCAGTCCATCCTGAAGGAAATCAGTCCTGAATATTCATTGGAAGGACTGATGCTGAAGCTAAAACTCCATTACTTTGGCCACCTGAAGCGAAGAAGTGGCTCATTTGAAAAGACCCTGAAGCTGAGAACGACTGAAGGCAGGAGGAGAAGGGGACAACAGAGGGTGAGATGGTTGGATGGCATCACTGACTCAATGGACATGAGTCTGAGTGAACTCCAGGAGTTGGTGATAGGGAGGTGTGGCATGCTGCAGTCCGTGGGATCGCAAAGAGTCGGACACGACTGAGCTACTGAACTGAACTGAACTGAATCATAGACACCTGCAAATGACCAAATGAATTCCATGAAGGACAGAACATCATTTAGAGCCTAGTAAATATTATTTGGGCCATTCATAATCCATGTGAATCGAGGTGAGCAGAGCAAAAATAAAACTTTAAATGGTAAGTGATTTTTCTGTTCTCTCTGCCTTGCGAAGCCACCAAAATAAAGATCTCAAAGTCTATGTATTCATCTGTCTGCTATTAAGAGCGTTTGTTTTCCTTAGGCAACGTTTTCAACAATGTCTTTCTGTTTTGCCTGATTTTTGACTCTGGATAACAGTGATTAGCTGGGCCCGGTGCTGCTCTCCTATTACAGAGGCAGGTGAAATGAGGTCTTAATGACACAAGGTGGTAGTCAGAAAAAAATTGTTTCTCAATCTTCCCTTCCTGCCCTTTACCCACTCTCCACCACCTCCCCACAGGTGTAATCCTGTCAATTATCCCTAGCTCTTGTTAGCTGTTAAAGCTCCCTTTTTCTTTTGACAAAAATTTAGCTATCACCTTTCTCAGGAATAATGGCATACAAAAAATTCTGATTATAAAATTAATATTCATTTTTACAGGTTTGGTGGGAAAATATAAAAATAAAACAAAATGTAAGTCCATTTGTAATTCTACCTTACCTGTCAATTATCCCTAGCTCTTGTTAGCTGTTAAAGCTCCCTTTTTCTTTTGACAAAAACTTAGCTATCACCTTTCTCAGGAATAATGGCATACAAAAAATTCTGATTATAAAATTAATATTCATTTTTACAGGTTTGGTGGGAAAATATAAAAATAAAACAAAATGTAAGTCCATTTGTAATTCTACCTTTTAGAGATATTAGTCTCAGGGTTTTGGTGTCTTTGGTTTTTTTTTAATTAAAAAATAGAGATAATTTTTTATATTAGACCTCGAGCATGCTGTTTTTCAACTAACACTATTTGGTGATCATTTCTTATCTTATTAAAATTACATGCATGATTTAAAAGTTGTCTTCATATTACATCCTGTGGTTTCGACATAGTTTATTCTATAACTACTGTTCCCCTGGTTTAGAGCATCTAGTCTCTTTCTCATTTTGCTAATTTTTTTTTGGCTGTGCCGTGCAGCAATGTAGGATCTAGTTCCCTGACCAGGGATCGAAACTGTACCCTTTGCACTGGAAGTGCAGAGTGAGCCACTGGACCTCCAGGGAAGTCCCCAGCTTTGCTACTGTTTTTAATAAATAATATTATACCATACTCTCCCTGCACATGTCAGTGATGTTTTAATAGGGGATTCCTGAAGGCTCCAAGTGAACCAGTGAAGTTGCTTAGTCATGTCCCTCTGCGATCCCATGGACTGTAGTCTACCAGGCTCCTTCATCCATGGAATTTTCCAGACAAGAGTACTGTAGTGGGTTGCCATTTCCTTCTCCAGGGAATCTTTCCGACCCAGGGATCAAGCCCGGGTCTCCCTTATTGCAGGCAGACGCTTGTACCATCTGAGCCATCAGGGAAGCCCAAAGACTCCAAGGGATGTGTCTTTAACATAAAACTACAGAAATAGGTTAGAGGAAGGAGTTATCATTTTGAAGGAAAAAAGGGGCTTTTGCTTAATTTTCTTGCTAAAGGGATTAACTATCTTTGCATGTGGCTGGTCAGAGATGAAGCAACTGCTATTGACTCCTTACACACCCTTAGGTTATCTCTCAGGAAGGATGAAAGTGGGGTGAAAGTTGACCGGTTTTCAACTAATAAACTGAGGTCACAGGCTTCCCAGCTTCTGCTTTCCATGTTAGTTAGCTAGTTGCTCAGTTGCGTCCCGAATCTTTGCAACCCCATGGGCCGTAGCCCTCCAGGCGCCTCTGTTTATGGAATTCTCCAGGCAAGAATACTGGAGTGGGTTGCCATTTCCTCCTTCAGGGGATTTTCCCAACCCAAGGATCGAACATGTGTCTCCCATACTACAGGCAGATTCTTTACCATCTGAGCCACTGGGAAAGCCCAATACATGATTCCAAAATGGAAGAGAGGCTGGTGCTTCCATGTGTGGTGATGTCCACTGTTCCCACTGCCTACTTTAGACACGTATCATCAGTTCAGTTCAGTCGCTCAGTCGTGTCCGACTCTTTGCGACCCCATGAATCACAGCACGCCAGGCCTCCCTGTCCATCACCAACTCCCGGAGCTCGCTCAAACTCATGTCCATCGAGTCGGTGATGCCATCCAGCCATTTCATCCTCTGTCATCCCCTTTTCCTCCTGCCCCCAATCCCTCCCAGCATCAGAGTCTTTTCCAATGAGTCAACTCTTCACATGAGGTGGCCAAAGTACTGGAGTTTCAGCTGTAGCATCATTCCTTCCAAAGAACACCCAGGGCTGATCTCCTTTAGAATGGACTGATTGGATCTTCTTGCAGTCCAAGGGACTCTCAAGAGTCTTCTCCAATACCACAGTTCAAAAGCATCAATTCTTCAGCACTCAGCTTTCTTCACAGTCCAACTCTTGCATCCATATATGACCACTGGAAAAACCATAGCCTTGACTAGACGGACCTTTGTTGGCAAAGTAATGTCTCTGGTTTTCAATATGCTATCTAGGTTGGTCATAACTTTTCTTCCAAGGAGTAAGCGTCTTTTAATTTCATGGCTGCAGTCACCATCTGCAGTGATTTTGGAGCCCCCCGAAATAAAGTCTGACACTGTTTCCACTGTTTCCCCATCTAATTTCCCATGAAGTGATGGGACCAGATGCCATGATCTTCGTTTTCGGAACGCTGAGCTTTAGGCCAACTTTTTCACTCTCCTCCTTCACTTTCATCAAGAGGCTTTTTAGCTCCTCTTCACTTTCTGCCATAAGGGTGGTGTCATCTGCATATCTGAGGTTATTGATATTTCTCCCAGCAGTCTTGATTCCAGCTTGTGCTTCCTCCAGCCTAGCGTTTCTCATGATGTACTCTGCATATAAGTTAAATAAGCAGAGTGACAATATACAGCCTTGACATACTCCTTGTCCTATTTGGAACCAGTCTGTTGTTCCATGTCCAGTTCTAACTGTTGCTTCCTGACCTGCATATAGGTTTCTCAAGAGGCATGTCAGGTGGTCTGGTATTCCCATATTTTTCAGAATTTTCCACAGTTTGTTGTGATCCACACAGTCAAAGGCTTTGGCATAGTCAATAAAGCAGAAATAGATGTTTTTCTGGAACTCTCTTGCTTTTTCCATGATCCAGCAGATGGCAGCAATTTGATCTCTGGTTCCTCTGCCTTTTCTAAAACCAGCTTGAACACCTGGAAGTTCATGGTTCACGTGTTGCTGAAGCCTGGCTTGGAGAATTTTGAGCATTACTTTACTAGCGTGTGAGATGAATGCAATTGTGTGGTAGTTTGAGCATTCTTTGGCATTGCCTTTCTTTGGGATTGGAATGAAAACTGA